>CM040239.1:147739352-147807894 GCA_022545495.1 Chrysanthemum lavandulifolium
AGCAAATATGTTTTCAAATGGAGCATCTTCGTGAGTAGCAAAGGGATTAACTTCATCATTGATGCGTAAACATTTCCATGATGTACATTTGAAGAATGATGATTTGTTGATGAGATCAAGGATCGCAGCAGTGCTTCTTGACTTACGTATATTGAGACCAAGGATTGACTTCATTCATCGGAATATGAGCATCCTCTCGTTGTAGGGATCAAGACCTCATTAGTAGTCGACTCATACAGTTCATCAAACATTGGATCAAACAATTTCTTTACATCATCTTCGATGGAGGTACATAAGGAGTTTCTTGAGAGAGTTTGGAACAAGGGATGAACCAATGGGACTGCTTTTGAAGTGCGGGTCCTGAGTGGAGTGTCCAGAGCCATTTGACCGGTCACTCATCAAACGTAACATGAATTGTTTCCATGATATTTCGGGTTCTTTTGTTGTAGATTCGGTATCCCTTTTGTTTGATGCATATCCTACAAATACTCCAATGTCACTTTGGCCCTAAGTTTGCCTAAGTCTTGACCTCATTAGTTGGATAGCACAATGCACCGAATACGAAGGGAAGATAGATTAGGTTTTCTTGTGGACAAGTTCATATGGAGTTTTTCCATGAATAGTGTGAATCGTGGAACGATTTTGTGTAGCATGCAAGGGCAATAGCTTGACCGAGAGAAACATTGGAACCTTTGAGTAGATCAAGATTGTTCTAGCGGCTTCAACAAGAGTACGATTTCGCCTTTCAACTACACCGCTCGCTGAGGGGTTCGTGGAACACTTCTTTGATGGTCGATTCCAATGCTTTCATAGAATTCACTAAGTTGTTTGTTGACAAACTCGGCCCATTGTCTGCTCGATAATTCGATAGTTTTGTTAAGTCTAACTCGCAATGTTTGATGAGTTTGATGATGATATCGAGTTTCATCCTTTGTCCTTAAGAACTTGACCCGTGTGAATCTAGAGTAATCATCAACCACAACTAACACATATTTCTTCCCAAAGATATTCTCGCACCCTCATTGGTCCACATAAATCCATATGAATCATATGAAGAACTCTCGCGATGAGTTAGTAGGTTTGGATTTATGGGCAAACATCTTGCTTTTTCCCAATTGACATGCCGAACAAAGATGATCCTTTTCATACTTTAGTCTAGGTAAACCTACAACTAAGTCCTTTTCGAAAGATCGCTGATGGTGCCGAAGTTCAAGTGATTGAGACGCGATGCCATAACCATGACTTTGTTTTGAAGCCTTAGATAACAAGCGATTGGTGAGGCTCTCATCATGTCATCGATAGAGATGGTGTAAAGGTTTGAGCCACGAGTTCCTTTCAACAGTTCCTTACCATTAAGATCTCTAACAAAGGTGTATGTTTTCCAAGGCTACTTCTAGATCGAGTCACAAATTGACCAACAGAGAGCAGATTATGACCTAAACCTTCCACATAATACACTCGGAGATGACACTATCACCAACAACATAATCTCCATAACCCATAATAGCACCAAATGATCATTACCAAATCTAATACCCCGATGAATTTGCTCACGGTTCATGAGCCGTGACCGGTCTCGGTCATATGCTTGGAACAACTGAGTCCGTGTACCACGTAACGATTTGAACGATCCGCAGTTGAACACGCACAAGAATGGATAATCGGATAATTGGGATCCCATGCAAGAATGGGTTCCATTTGGTTAGTAGCAACAGCTGGAACACCCACATCGAAATAGAAGCATTCACATCGACGGTGAGGTAATGGAATCATTGTGAGTAGATGCAATACTAGTGTCTCAGATAGCCTCGCTACGGTGTGACCACTTCTTAAGGGAATAGTTCTACCAAGAGGGCATCCATTTTCTAGTGGGCATTATCCGATTGGTCTTATGACCAATGTGTATCCAATAAAACCTATTCTCATAATGTTCTTCCCGGTTTCATTGTTTTCTAACTTTCTTTCGCTTTTGCCTTTTATCCTTTTTAGCATGAATTTTAGCATTAACAATATTAATCGGACAATTAACATCATTAGGCAAAACATTGACATCACATCCATGATTAGAAATGTAATTCAAGCAATCATCGGTACAAGTTTTGCAAATAGTATCGAATTGAATTAATTACAAGACGCCTATGGCTAATACTAGAATCAACACGATTCGCTTTATTCGATTCAAACTTAAGGTTCCTAGATTGTTCTTCTACTTTCTTCCAAAGGCACATTCTTAGCTTGAGAGGTCCTATCATTCCTTGTATTGTCTTGAGACTTTGACCGCTCCCTTTAATGTCACCTGATTACTCCCGTAGGGAATGGGAACATTAGTTTGTTTTACTACTTGCACCATTGCTTAGATTTGCCGATCTCGAGCTACATGCAGTGCACTAAGGTTCACTTTCTTAACACTAGAGGTCGGGATTAGCACTCCTAGAAGGCACATTGAGTTCACTTTCCTAGCATCGATGTATCTAGAATCAACTACTCAATGGTACACTACTCCTCACATTCAAAACATTGGGAATCGATTGCATATCATGTTTGGCCTTAGGCATTGAGCATGGGATCAAAGGGTTAACACTCTCACCTAATGTCTTTGGGCATATTGTGATCAAACATTCTAAGATTTCTTGAGATCGTTTGTCATATAAGCATGCATGTCCAATTGCGTTATCATGAGGTTTCTCTAGCTTATCCTCTTCAACAATCTCACGCAGCATTCTAAGCAATCCTTAAGGGATGAGAAATATGTTTGAATGGCAAGTTTGTTGTTCCTTAGATGAGGGGGACATATGTCACGAGATAAAGCATATTTATTACTAGAGCGAACCTTAGATACAACATTCTCCTCATTGATCATTGGCATTTTCCTTTACCCCGACTCTTCGATTCTCAATTTCCTTTTGCAATGAAGTTATTTGTTCGTTGTTTTTGTTACGAGTGACTTTAATTGATTCAAACAACTCATTGAAATGACGCTTAACCTTTCATTTTCTTCTAGAAAACTTTCGTTTTCCTTTGTAAAGCATTTACTAGGTTTTGAAGATGAAACGTTTGAGAATTTCGAGAATCTAAAGAAGGAGGCATTTGGGAGCCTGTCATATTGTTCGCTTGGCCCTTTAATTGAGAGATTTGGGCTTTCAACTTTCGATCGTGTTGCACCGAGCTTGAATCGCTCATCACGCTTTGTTAATTTGAAAATCGCATCAAACTCGAGCATCTCGAAGATGTCTTGATATTTGAAGTTTTGACATTTTCTTTGAGATGTTGATATTTTAGTTGTAAATTAAAATACTCAACTTCTAGTTTAGAAAATGTTTAACCAAAGTGTCGTGATCATCCAGTTCAATTTTCTCGCTTAGTTTAGAATTAGTTTTTCAAGCTCAATGACACGATCATGGGAGACTTTCGTACACAGATAATTCATGAAATTTGGAAGCATTAATAGAGCAATTTGAAGCGTTGAAAACACATCTTGAGCAACACATTCAAGAATAAGATTCTCATTTAATGTATGCAAGTTCTTTCTCTCAATCTCATTATATTTTAGTGCACGCTCATAATCACTAACTTCAAGAACCATTGCATCAAATTCCTTTTCCATACCCTTAATATCAACTTCACCCCTTTTAAGACTCTCAAAGTGATCTTTTAGAAGTTTAAAGAAGGGCATGACCTCGCTAAATAACATTCTTTCATTTGTTCAAAACCTCTTTCTCCTTCGCTATACCGGTGGGAGTGATACTTTTCTTGCAAGTTTTCTCAAAATCAACAAATAGTTGGAATATAACGATTGGCTAATTAATGTCTTGCTTTTAGTGGCAATTGTTCTAGGTACAAGATGCATTGGTGTATTAGGAGGATACAGCTGTTTCTAGGCATTTTCCAAGGGAGGGTTTGTTTCTACAATATTTTCTTTTCGCTTATCTAAATCCATTTTCCGTAAGACTTGTTTGGGAGTCAACAAAGTCTCGAGGCTTAAACTTGTTCAAGGAAATCCATTTTTCCTTCTTGTAATCATGAGGAGAGAAGATTATGTTTTCTCTTTGCATTTTGGATCATTTTGCTTCTTATTCATCTTTTCCTAGTGATTTCATTTAATATCTTATCTTCCTCAAGCACTCAACGCAACTAGGTTTCTCGCTTAGGCTTAAGGACTTCATTACCATCATAAATTACCTTATGAGCATTTCTAGCCTTTTAATTACCTCTGGATTTGGTTCCTCTACTGGGGAACGCTATGCTTATCGCTTAGAACTCTATGCTTAGTGATCATGTGAGCAAATTGAATGGTGTTTCCTTGTAAATACAACTTGTTTTCAAGTTTGTTTTTCAAAGTTTTCGATTAGAAAAATCTCTCAAGAGTTTTGATTCCTTTGCATTAAATTCTTGCTTAAGCATTTTCACATTTTCTTGAAGTTCTTGTTTTGCTTAGTTGTTTTAGAAAGTTTTTCTTGCAAGGAATTTAATTCTTGTTTCAATACTTCTCTCTAAACTTACTTTTTCTAATTATTGTACTCACTTGGACATCCATTTCCTCGCTCATGAGTGGTCAACTCAAATTTTGCCGTTGTTCATAAATAGCAACACGCCCTTATAGGCATTTAGTTCGTAAATTATGGAATCATCAGGAGCACATGCAGTGTATTCATCAAAGACATAGTCATTGTTGATCGCAAAGATGCATCACTTGGTACAACTTCACTTTCACTTTGTTTCACGATTGATCGTATGGGACAATATTGATATTACCCATATTTTCAATATTTGATTCAATAGTTTCAGCTTGGTTGTACTTTGTCATGCATCTGTTGTACATCAAGATCATCGTATAGCTTTAATACCTCCGAGATGAGTTTGTCCTTGGATGGGCCAGACTTGTGGTGAAGAAGAGATCTTGGGAGAAACCATTGGAGATGCTAGCCATAAAGATTGTGTGTGCAGAGGTCCATCATCTACATCGTAGTCGTATGCATCACATCGCCGACTTGAAAGGCATTCGATGATTGTGACCTATCTCCGAATAAGTTGCTCATCCACATCTCGCATCATAGGTCTTGGCATTGCCTCAAGAAGAAACAAAGAATTCCTCTTCATCCAACGCAGCACCATTGTCCCGAGCTTGTGCAAGAACATCTTATCTCCGGTAATCAAGATCATGGACGCTTTGGAGATGTGCGTTCCTTGCAATGTGTCCTTCACCACCACGCTTATAGCATTTGATTGGCTTAGCTTGACCTTGGTTACCATTCCTTCCTCGATTCGATTGCCCACATAGCCTCTACCAAGACCACCCTTCCCCGATCATACCGTCTTTCCGAACTGGTTGCACCACGATCCTTCCATCTTTAACAAGTAGCTTGATTGTGTGGGTTAGATGTCTGCTCGAGGTTGTTGTTGGTTTGTGGAGAGAATTCATGTTTTGGCTAATCAAGAGCTAGTTGATTAATGAAGCTTCCACGTGTGCATCAAAGATCGACTTGTTTGTACATAGGATCGTGAATGAGTTTGTGATTACCATTACCCAAGGGTATGACTTGTGAAGCTTTGGTTTTGATTCGATGTTTGAGTAGAAGGCGCTTGAATCATTAGACGAGCTTGTCTCTCTTGGGTTAGTTTTGAACCGATTGAGAATCAATTTTTCAAACATGGCATGTCTCTCATTTCGAAAGAGGAAGGCATAGAGTTGCTCATAGTTTGTGTTCTTCAATCCTTTAGTAAGCTTCACGGTAACAAACTTGTGCCATTCGGGATTCATGTTGTTTACAAATTTTGAATTCAACCGAATGTTAGGCATAGTCATTCGATGTTCCTCATGTCATTAACTAACTTATGAAATCTCACATAGTACTCATAGACATTCTCATCCGGTTTCATCTTGAAGTGCTCAAATTGGTCATAGAGTTGTGATTCTCTGTCTTCCATGGTTAATTCGAACCCGAGAGAAGCATCTTTACATTATCCCAAACTCGCTTTGCATCGGTGTTATGATTGATCGACTTGTAGATGTCTTTAGGAAGACCTTGAAGAACAATCGCATCGAATCTCTTTTCTCCTTATCATCAAGCTCATCATACATCTTAGGTCCGTCCATTCCGTAAAACAGAGTACCATCTTCATTAGTATCAAGTATGTCTCTAGTCGCCTCAACACGATATGGTCCTTCATCAATGGATTTGAGAATGTTGACACCATTTTCCTTTCCAAGGCAATACAATCGATTCGCTGAGCCCAAGAATCGTAGTCGGCTCTGTCAAGCATGGGTGGACGAGTATCTCGAGCCACCGCTTGAACATCCTCGGCAAATGGAGATGACGGTGAGGAACATTGGTAGACATGTTAACAGATTATACGGGATTTTATAACTCTATGATTAAACCGGAAATAGATTCTTTCACGGATTTTACTAAATCAAGAGAAAACCGTAAACAATCACTCAAGTCGCTAGATGATAAAGCTCTAAGTCGCTAGAAACAAATCCACTAAGTCGCTACCAATTAATTCGCTAGATGTACCAAGTCGCTAGACTCCCAAGTCGCTAACAGAAAGAACAAGTCGCTAAGTAGTAACTCGCTACGACCAAGTCGCTAACCAAATTTTGGCAAGAATTGCCACACAAGTCGCTAGAAACACAAGTCGCTAAAGAGCAACTACCGACCAAGTCGCTACCACAAGTCGCTACCAGTAGTGGAGATTCCACTACTTGTACTTTAACTCGCTAGATCTAACTCGCTAGTTTTAACAATCGTAAGTCGCTACAAAACTGTGAAGCAAGTCGCTACCAAGAAACTATTCCGAGAGCTAAGTCGCTAGCTTGAAAACCAAATAACCTTCACTTTTCAATCCAAAACAACCCAACCAAGATGATTCAAGCTTACCAAATGAAAACCTAAACACTTTGATGATTCTAAACATGAAAGTACCAACAAAATTCAAACTTTAACACAAGAAATCAACCAAATGATGCAAAACCACTAAACTTTTCAAACTCAAAACCACCTAAAACCACTATAAATCCAAAGATGTGCAAGATATGATCTAACCATGGCTCTTGATACCAATTGTTAGGATATAACTTTTCACATGCACATCAAACCATAACACAAAGTAGCATATAGATGGAATTCTAGAGAGAAAGTTAGAGGTTTAGGGAACTTAGTGAGAGAAAGTGAAAGATATTATTATGAGCTCCAACTCTACCTTGAGAGGTAGAGAGTATTTATAGTCTTACATAAACGCCACACATCGGGCATGGATCGTGCATACAGTGGGTAAAGACCCGTCTGTCCTCCACGGTGTTACTTAACTAAATACTACCTAAATTAAGAATTACTACGACTACGAGCTTAACGATTACATATACTTGAGGTGACCGACTCTTTAATACCGGAAATTCTAATTCCTAACACTTTGATATGGTTACGTCAGAACTTGACATCGAAGGTCTCGCACTCATCGCTTTTTGTCTTATTTTCATGTGCAAATAATCCCACAAACTGGCATAGGTTTTTGGCACATCCTAATGCTGGTATTAGGCAGTTGTGCATGGAAGAATATGAGAAATTAAGGGGAAAGAATATCAGTCAACCTAAAGCACTCGATTTTGATGCATTTGGTACTTTGGCAAACGGGAAAGCTGGTAGGAAATTAAGGAAGTTTTGCAAAATTAAGTTCACATGTAATATTAGGGAGTTCAAGTGTAGTGCATGGTTGAGGCTATTCAGGATCACGGAGCCGGTCATTCCGAAGTACGTCCGTGAATTCCTTGCTAATGTGGAATTTCGTACTGATATTGGTGATGATGA
Source organism: Chrysanthemum lavandulifolium (assembly GCA_022545495.1). Classification (NCBI taxonomy): domain Eukaryota; kingdom Viridiplantae; phylum Streptophyta; class Magnoliopsida; order Asterales; family Asteraceae; genus Chrysanthemum; species Chrysanthemum lavandulifolium. The sequence continues at coordinate 147,747,158 of CM040239.1, forward strand.
TAAGGAGTCAATGTTTTTCCAGCTTGGGGGGTTGAAGAAGGTTGACTCTTAAGCAGTTTACTACGAGGATGGGTTTGTACACTGAAGAGGATATGGAAACAGAGGCTTTTAAGTGGTTCTATAACACTTGTTGGAGAAGAAGGGATGAGAATCAAGACCTTGCTGCTTATTTCAACCAAATCGCTGTCATGGATGGTTATGATTCGAAGAGCCCACCATCCTACGTTATGGTGAGAAGCCCCATTCGTCGACTGGTGCACCGCTTGCTTGCTTGCTCTATTCAAGCAAGACACTCCGCCAAAGAAAAGATGACTATGGATGATCTTTACCTAATGCAGGGTATGGAAGGGGGGAACCACATTGATGTTCCTTTCTATTTGGCGAGGTTTATGGCTGTGGGTGCTAAGGGGTTTTCATCTAGGAGTCCTTTGCATGGGGCTCACTTTAAGGGCGCATGTGAATGTTGAGGAGAGGTTACAGATCATTGATGAGAGGCTTGAGGGAATGTCATCCCAGTCTTTATGGTCTTAGTAACCAGTTTGAGGGTTTTACAGGTACATTGGATCAGGTGTAGAATTTCTTTCATTGGAGTGCGGATCGGACTAGCCAAATGCTACAGCACATGCATTTGAGCCACCCTAGGTGGGAAGGTCCGGAGTATGTGTACCAGCACAACATCCCCGATATCGGAGTCCAAGGAGGAGTGTCATTCATGCAGCCCGACGCCACTCCTGGTAGCACCACGAGCACTCCATATGAGCCATCCCAATTCCACTCGATGGATCATGATCTTCCTAGGGACGATTGATTTCCCTATTTGATAAAACAATTTAAAACAATTTGAAACTCATGTCTGTAATAAATTAACTACTTGGATATTTGCATGTTCTATCGTTAATTGTACCCATCGAGTACAAAATTTTCCTGATATGTTGTGTAGGTTTTGGTTATGTGATGCAGTTACAGCGTAACCTTAGGATTAGTTACGCCGTAACCCCTGCTGCAGTAGGCAATTTTTGAAGCAACACAAATAGTTAAGGCCCGTCCCCGGAAACGATACGCATTAGCCACCCCATGACCCACATTCAACCTTTAGTGAGACATCTTGAGCAACCATTCGAGAGGGGAGTTTATTTCTTTCTTGATTATTTTTCATTTCTATTTTATTTTTTCCTTTTTCTTCGTACAAATGGGACTTTGTACACTTCAAGTGGGGGGATAAGAATAGAAATGAAGTGTATGATTACTTAGCTTACTTGCCCTAATTTTCTAGTTAGTTTCAAAAATTTAAGCTTATTTAAAAAAAAATTGTCATATTTTTAATCAATCTAGAATCACATAAAGCCGAGCATACTATAACCCTTATTGCCATTGGTGAGATTTAGCCTTTCCTTTTCCCCCATTTTACCCAAATCTACCATAAATTGAGTGTGCCGATAGTATTGTAAACTTTAGAACTTGGCTTTTACATCACTTCGAGACCATAAACGAGTAGTGTATCAAGTTAGCTTGGTGCATTTGGAAAAGGCGATTTGAAAAAAGTAAATGTTTTAGGATTAAACCCAAATAGCACATCAATGGCATCACACGTGAATGGTTACAATGATCCCCACAAGTAAAATAAAACAATCAAAGTAAGTGCGGCAATGCTAAAGAAGACTTCACAACTCTTTATATTCATAAATATCCCCAGTAGTATTTCTTTACTTGCAGACGAACCACTCTAATAATCTAATTGAGTTATTACTCCCTCCCAATTAGTAAGCCCTTTAATTTACTTTCTCCCTCCCAAACTAACAACCCATCTGACATATACCCTGATGCTTATAGAAGAAGTGTATTTGAATTCTACCCAAAAAGTCTTCAGTCACTTGTCTTGTCAGGCATAGCGGAAAATGGATCATAGACTGATAATTTGTAACTTCTTCACGGGTTTGTTTGGGGACTATCATATCAACATATTAAACCCACTTAGAATGCTTCCAGTTCTTAGATAAAACCCCGATGTACACATTTCTCCCTCTAGTATGATGACGATCTCTCAGACTCATCATAGATATGTGTACATAAACATATCAACTTGAAGCAACATACAAATCAATACCCCATGAGTGGATGTTGACAACAACTCTCTCTACAATTATCCTCATATCAAACCTCTTTTCACTTCTACTGGCTAAGAGTAATGACCACGTATGGATACAACCCGATATCACGAACTTGAGAATGAAGTAAAATCTCCCAGACTTGTGACTTAAGCTTGCACTAATGTGTGACCAAGAATTGATACCGAATATAGGTAGAATCATATACCCATCCAACCATCCTTAACTGTATATGAAATTTCACTCCCTTGAACAATCCAAAGCTTTTTGTGACACTGAGCACTACAGCATAACTCCTTAAAGTGATAGTTATTGTGAGCATTAAGAACCAACTTTTGCATTTATAAATCACACATATAACTAGATGTTCAAGACTTAATCACTTAGCGATGAATGCTCAAACAAGGATCTCCATAAGTCTTGCATCCAACCAACCCCTAAACTTTGAGATACTAAGTACACAAACCCGTGAAACTCCACTTCAAGCACAAATAAGTATAAACCAATAATCCCCGTAGTCTCATTTTCGTTAACGTACAAAATTTAGCCATGTGAAATAAGTATCCCCGTAAAAAAACCAACCCTAATCCAATAATAAGCCAAAATTTAAGTCCAAACATTACAACTTTTTCAAAATTCGGATATAACCATTCAGCTTAAAAATTCCGCAGCCTAATTTTTCTTGAAACAAATTTTCAAATTCAACCTTTTAACAAACAATAGCCATCCCAAAACCTTAATTTAAATAAAACCCATTAAACTTCAGATGTATAAATCCCAGTACCAGCCCAAATCCAAACAACCAAGTAATTACCTTAATTTATTGGGATATATAGGACTCATAAACTCACTAACCCTACTTCTCATTTCACCTAAACTCACGCCTCCTTTGTATCACATGTGTGCAGTCACATACAAACACTCATCCCTTATCACCGGCATTGAAGACAAGATGTCATGGACCCAGTGATGCGATGTACCCTCCTATCTACTCAAGTTCCTCTCAAAAGGTTCTTGTTTCATTTCTTACGGAGACAAAACACGTAATCTATCAACCTATTACTCCGAGATGTGTTGGTATTGAAAAAGGTGACAGTCTGCTCCAGCCTCCGATCACTAAAACCAAAATGCACTTATCAAGTCTAGAGCTATGAGATTCATCAAAAGATCTCTTAGGATACACTTTCCAAAATATATATACACTTGTGTTCACAAATAAGGACACAAGTTGTATAAGTGTCTTACATAAGATCTTATTGATCTTTCCATATATGCTTCATGGTGGTTACAGTGCTTCAAACGGTCTACAGTCGTGGAGTGATACTTTGGCGTACTCCAGCGGCTCACTTTACTTCCACCGTCTACCTTCAGGTATCCGGATTTAGGAACGGTAGTGTGAAGATGTCAAAAGCAGTAATGTCTTAGGTCGTATCCGGTCTAAGAATATTCGAAGAATGTGCCAGCATCTTTGATGTATCCATTTTAGAGAATGTTGCTAGTCACTTAGGATGTGTCTATTTTAGATGTCTTAACACATATGCCGGGAACTAACAAACATATATAGTTTGCTATTTATGCAGGTACCTATAGAGGCCAAAATCCTAAAAGACCGTACAACATCATTTCATCCATCAACAATCTTCAACTCCACATGCTCATACTAACATCCTCAAAGATCAAGTCAAGAAAGTTCAAGACAAAGTTCAACATCAAAATGAAATATCAAGTTATCAAATAACAAGTTCAAGAAGGAAACAAGGATTACGTTAGTATGAAGTTCAAATCTTATTTAGAAGTATGAGCATGTTTGAGAAGACATTGATAAGGATTTGAAACGTACACTTTTAAGGGGTCATTTAAGCCCTTAATCGCCCACTTTTATATCCGTTACTGCTTAATTTCATTCCTTTTCACTTTTTAGGTCTCTTGGAAGCAAAATGCTGGAATAATGCTTATTCGGACAAAAAGGAGAGAATATATGAAGAAAATGGCTAAGTCAAGATCGAAGACACTCAAGCTACTGAAGTTGAAGCTGACGGCGTCCCAACTAAAGGGCGACGCCGTCCCTCTCTCACGGATTTAATTAAAATACACCGACGACTCAAGAGACTTTTGCTAAAATACACCGACGGCATCGGGGTTTGAAGAGGAAGGCGCCACTAAGACTTCTCATCTCGCACGGCCCGGATCCAGATTCGAGACGACGTCCCTGTGAAGCCCGACGCGCCACAACTACAAGTGCCGCCGTCCCAACGATTACTTGGCCAAGACGAAACCCTAATGACGGCGATCGACGGCCCCACCTATAAGGCGCCGTCGTTGCAAGTGTAAAATATATATAGAAATCAAATTTTCAGTATTTTAAGAGGTAGACTTTTGGAGTAAAAACCCTAAATATTTGTAGTTCGACTTGGACAGTATCTTAGGGTCCCAAACCCTATTTTACATATCAAGATAAGTGTTTTACTTCATTGATTTCATTATCTCTTCCATTGAATGTGTGTATGCTTGCTTTTTTAGCATGTCCGGCTAAATTTCTTGTGTGTTTGCTTAGATCTATGAAACCTAGTTGTTAATTATTGTTAGGTTGTCTCTTATCTTAATTGTAATTGGCTTAGGAGTGTAACTAGGCTATCGTTGTGTTTAAATTCTTGAGTAATCTTTGTGAAAATTAGTATATGAATGAGATAGCGGGTTTCGTAGTCTAAACATCCAAAGATAACCTTAAAGTTAGTTTATGAATGACTTAGTGGATTTCGTTTACTACACTCGAGGGTGACTTTAAAGAGTTAGGGCATAGGCACACCCTACGACTTTAGAAAACACAACGCGTTAAGAATAAAGACGTGACAATTCAACCTACAATAAAAAATAACTAGGGAGTAATAGTATCTAGGTAAACACATTTTTAATCATCATACGAGCACACATCAATAGACATAAGACTACCCGTAGAATTTGATAATTAGAATAGTAGAGTAATCGGTAGAAGTACCACCCCCCAAATCCAAGCCCCGAGATTTTACACTTTGCTTTCTAACAAAAATATAAAAAGATAAAATAGAATCTTACTCAACCTCAACTTAGATTAGTATACTTCTCACTAGCATTCATATTCCCCTAGAGAATGATATCAATCCCCGTGGCTTACCCAATACTACACTACAACGATTAGGTTCATTGCCTAGGGTGTTGAAAAACTTGCTCAACGAAAAGGAAGTTCCTTTGACCCCGAACGCGCTTTGTACGCGCATCAAGTTTTTGGTGCCGCTACCGGGGAATAGAAAAGCTAGTTATATTTCTATCTCGTTTAGGTTCCCTTGCTTGATTCCTATCAAGTAAGATTTTTTTTTCTCATTTTTAGCTTCCTCGTAGTCTATCTCCCTTCTTCGTGAATTTGTTTGTAGCCCCATCACTTTTCATCACGGAAGGTGATAACCCACCACCACATCCACCACTTCCTATCGACCCACCACTCATTGACCCGCCAAGAGGTCGTACTAATGAATAATACTCTAGACCAAGCCACCAAGGCTATAGGAACACAATTGAGCTCCCCGATCAAGCTTAAACTACGACCCTGCGATCCAACACCATCTGGTTGGTGCAAAACGGATGTGCATTCCATGGACTTCGTTCCGAAGATCCTAATCAGCATCTCAAGGATTTCCTTAAAATCGTTGATTCCATCGACCTTGATGCTACCACACGGGAGACCACGCGCTTGCATCTCTTCCAATTCTCTCTACCGGACCAAGCTAGTAATTAGCTTGAGCGACTTCCCGTCGGATCCATTTCAAGTTGGGATGATCTCACTACTCGTTTCCTTGCCCAATTTTTCCCACAGGGGAGAACTACCAAACTTTGGAATTAAATCTTGATGTTCCAACAACGTCAAGGTGGATCTCTCTACGAGGCATGGACTCGATTCAAGGACTTCCTCCATAAAGTCCCTGATCATGGCATCGATCTTTGGCTTCAAGTCTAAATATTTTATGATCATGTCAACTTCTCAACTAAGCAATCCATCGACCAAGCGACCGGTGGCAAACTTAGTGATCTCACCGCGGAAGAATCGTGAGGTACAATAGAGAACCTTGCCATCTATGACAACGAAAGTTGGAATGACCCCCGTGAGTTGCCCAAAACCGTCAAGGCAATCTCCTTGCCTCCCATTGACTAACAAACTTCCAATCGTAGGATGCTCAAACTTAAAGATCAAGTCAAATTCCTAATGAGCTCCTACGAAAATCCTAAGTCTTCACGCCAAGTGAACAAAGTCTCTTCCTTGTGTGAGCTATGTAGTGGTCCCCATGACACTCGTACTTGGACAAGACTCCCTGAACAAGCTTCCGTTGATTACGCATCCTCGCGTACCAATGGATGGGAGGGAGATTCTCCACAACACCCGGACCTAAGACTTTCAATGATGCCCGAGAAGCATGGAGGGGCAAACCCGACTATAATTGGGGAAAACCAAAGAATTCACCTCTAATGATTCCCCATGGTCCCACGGCCCTAGCCAACAAAACATAGAAGGGATGTTGCAACACCTAGTTACATCCCAAGAAGCTCAAATAGCTAAGCTTTCGGACCGCTTTAACCAACAACAAGCCGAGATGGATAGGAAGATAGATAACCTTTTGAAAGCCATGACCACTAGTGATAGGAAGACTACCGAAAAGGTTAATGCCATCTCAACTCATTCTCCCAAACCTTCCGGTGTGAAAATTAAGGACCCAAGCAAATACTTCGAGACTAGGGATCCCTCTTCATCTAAGTGTTACACCCCGTTCCTGACTCAAATTTTTTTTTTGTACACACTTTACGGTATTAGTCTAAAATAGACCCTTTTATACTCTGAAAAAGACTCGTTTCCTGCAGACACTTGAAATAGACATATTTACATCTATTATGGACCCATTTTCTTGGTACTCTAGAATTGACTCATTTACCTCTAAAATGGACCCATTTCTGCAGAATCCTTTAAAAGTTAGTAGTAGTCTAAACCAGGCCCATTTATAGTCTAAAGTAGTCCCATTTTCCCTGCACCCTAAAATAGACCCATTTGCATCTAAAATGGACCCATTTTCTGCACACTAAAAATGACTCATTTGCAGTCTAAAATAGACTCATTTACCTCTAAAATGGACCCATTTTATGTTACTCTAAGAATGACTCATTGCAGTCTAAAATAGACCCATTTACCGTTTTGACCCATTTTCAATACATACAACCTTTACCACTTCCGAATCACTTCAAACCATTCTAAAAGCATTAACTTAACATATTAAATCATGTTCATAATCATTAACCCGTTACTTAATGAACCCACAAATGGGTATAACAACACATTATACCAAACACCCCTTTTTTCTAAATATACACAAGTATACAACCCATTCTATAATGAACCATTTGACTTCGACATTTAGCTTTAACAACAAAAAGACATAAACTTTGACACTTCACAACATACATAGCCAGTATACAACCTTAGCATTCAATAAAGAGAACCTATAAAATGGGACAACTTGACTTGAGCTTGGTAATTGGCTAATACATGCTAAGGCTTCCATTATCAAATATGCATCACAAAGCATCTCTATAACACACAAGCGATAACACATTTAACACATAAAACACACAACATATACCTTAATCTTATCATGATCCAACAAACTCTAAAACATGCATTTAACCAATCTTCAAGTCACAACTATAACAATCATAATCACATCATTTAATAACTTCCACATTAAGCACATAGTAACCGAATTACTTACCTTAGCCTCCAAGCTAAGCAATTATAACAACATCAACATCTTCATCATCAATATCCCTCATCATCCATAGTTAACATCTTAGTTACATAATTAACATGCACTTAGTACATAATCAAATAATTATAACCATGGCTAACATAACCAACCTCTAATCATCATATAATCATATCTTGATTATATGATGATCCAACCAATAAATTACCCAACTTTGACCCATAATAAAATTACCCCATATTTACTATAACTCTTTTAATCAACCAAATCATCATAACATGATCACATCCAAAATTACTCATTTTGCCTTCAATTAAATTAAAGGGGCTTCACCCCATAGTACTATAACACCTTAATTTAAGTTTAAAACCATAATTACCCAAAACCCCAAATTGGGTGATGAACCCTAATTTACAAATTACAACTAAAACATCAGTTGGATACTTACTTGTATAAGGATTAACATTAAGGCTTCAATACTTGATATAACACCTTAATCCATCATCAAATTAGCCTCAAGACCATCTACTCTTTTTCCTTCCAATTTCATTCACGACCCACACCACACATACTTATTATTTCTAGATAAAAATGAAGGATGTGGACTTATCTAGAATTCTGTAGGTGGTAACTTTGGCCATTTGACATAAATGGTCCCTCGGGTCTCATTATTTCTATATTGGCCACCAATGCTTCTATAACATATTTACAAAATGGCAACTTAGGTCCCCCTTCATTTTATAACTATAACATAACATGTGTTAACTATTAGTTTGACTATCGGGTTGACTAGTCAATTTAACATTCGTTGACTAACCAATCACGTTAAACCTTGGTCAATTTCATCTAAGGTGGGGCCTATTTGTATCCGAGATACGGGTCTAAGACTAAGCACGTTCAATTCGTCAATGCCATCACTCTAGTAAAACCAAATAGGAATAGTGACGAAGCGAACCATGAGACTATGCTTGAGTTTAGTGAAACTCCTAAGGAAGAATCAACCAATGAAGTAGACGAAGTAGGTGATGAATACTTCAATAAGTTTCCTACGGAAGAGGAACTTTCATGCCACCCACACTTAGTACGCGACCTCCGTCACATGTATGTTAGGAAAATCCCTCTGATCAAATTTGGAAATCCTTGGAATCTCAAAATACCATGTTGCATAGGACATGTTTTCTTGGCAAAGGCCTACATTGATCGCAAGTCCCCAATAAACATCATGACTAGCACCTACTATAATTGGGTAATGAAGAAACCTATCCCAATCAAGATCCTGATGATCCTAGAGTTAGTTGTAATTTTCTTGGTAGAGTTAAGGGATTGCCTGTCTATGTAGGTAGTTTCACGTACCTTACGGATTTCATAATTGTGGAGGATATTAGTACGGCCATAGATCCTAGCTTGTCCCACGTAATTCTAGGAAAGCCTTTCATAGAAAACACCGGGATAACTTATGATCCGTCGTTAGGAATAGTTAGATTCAAGGATGAGACCGATGACGTAGCTTACCAAATGTCATTTAAGATTGGGAAATTTTCATCACTATCCAATGATGAAAAGGAACTTAAGCTATCGGTTTACTATAGGAATGAGGAGGATAAGGAGAAAGGAGTAGATTATGTGATGAATAAGATTTTTGGGTTCTATAAGGATTGTTTGAAATTAGGACCGGAATAAAGAATCGATTGGGGGAAAACTGACTTCTTAGAAAGATGCATAATAGGACATTAGTATAACATGGAAAACCCCAATAGAGATCATCATGAGGAAGGAGGTGACGGCAATGAAATCACGTAAGAGCACGACTTCGAGTCTAGCTACAAGACTCATAAATAAAGAAAAGCGCTTCGTGAGAGGCAACCCATGCTTAATTGTTTGCTTGTTTGTGTGTCATATATCTTTTCATTATTGTATGTTCTCATGTTTGAATCTGTAAAAAGGCTTTATTTTGTCCTTAACTTCGTCTTAATTACATATAAAGGTATTTTACAAAAAGATAAGTGTGGGGAGGATTACATACGTTTTTCAAAAATGTGAACATGAGAACTACGATTAGTGAAATTGATATATATGTGTGTGTTTGTTAGAGTCAAATGCTTGTATCGAGTCATAATGGATGTTTTGCAGGAATTTTTCCAGATTTTAAAGGTGTAATTTTTCCATAATTTTTCCAGGAAAACGCAGCAGACCATTTTCTGTCAGGACAACCTGACGGCGTTAGGATTAGAACTTGACGACGTCAGGAGGAGCAGAAACAGCTTACAAAAAATTCTCGTTTTCTGTGCTATTTATAAATTTTTGAAAATCTCATGTCTTAATTTTCTAGAAAATCTGCAAACATCCATTCCACAAGCATTATATCCTAGTGTAGTTGAGTCATATATAGTTTTACCGCCAATTTTACGCGAAGGTTTCGTATATTTTCTTAAAGTGTACAGGTTATATTTGGCAAGAATAAGAAACATAATATTGGATGAAGCTTATCACGCATACATTCTTCTTGGAAAAGAATTTAACCACTACTTCACACGGATCCTTCCGAGCTAATCAGGGGAGTACTAGTTTTTTTCTCTTTTAATAATCTTCCTTTATCATACCTTTGATACTTTCGGGGAATATTGGGGACAATGTTCAGTTTAAGTGTAGGGAGGGAGAATAAAACGGGAACTTTGAAACTATGCTTATCCTTGAATATTTGTCTTGTCCTAGTTCATTTGTGTAATAAGCTATGAGAAATATTTGTTAGGGCAATTTAAGCACCAAATTTAAAAAATTTTATTACATGTACGAGTGGGACTTAGTCTTAATAAAGCGTCTCATGGATAGGAGTTATATGACTAGCACAAAAACCGTTTACCACTCAAATTTCACCCCACCCTAGATCTATAGGAATTAAAGCATTCACCTTTAATGCTTAGAGAGTGTACCGGTAGTATAATAGATTCTAGAACTTGTTTTGTGATGCATTATAAGATCGCTAGTGAGACTACACTTGTGTAGTTAGGAATGACTAAATGATAAGAGGCATTAGGATAACCCTTGTTTGAAACCCGTATTATAATTACGTCTTCCACATCGGTCGAGTAATTACCCCACACCCTTGCGATGTACTCATCTTTAGTACACGATACCCCTAGTTAACCCCTCAGAGCCTATCCTTTTCGTGGTTCTCATGATGTTTCGGTTTTCCAGAATATCAATGAAGAGCATTGTTTACAATCCACCCCTAAATGTACACCCAAATAGCCTTAGCATACCTTTTATGCACTCACCTTTAGTGCATTATTGTTATCATACATGGTTGCTAAGTCGAGTCATATCTTTTGTACACAGTTTTGGGATGATTGGGACTCATGGGTAAAGTAAAATTTTATGGAGTAATGGGAAAGAACGTTAAATTGAAATTCCCTTTGTCAACGTAATTAAATACTCCAAGTGTTTTGATCTTTTCAAATCGGGTCAAATTAGTGTTAGAGTAATAAAAACTCAAGTGTAGGGATGCTCCTATAAATTCCTTATATTTTGATGTTATCTTAGAGGATGGTAGAGTAAAAGTGTATGCAAATATATATATATATATATATATATATATATATATATATATATATATATATATATATATATATATATATATATATATATATATATATATATACGGGCTACCATCCTACATCTATCTTTATGTTTATGTTTTCAATTTATGTATGTTTGTTTCAAGTTATCTAGAGTTTAGTGAGTCGAGTCTTGGCTTAGCAACTCCATTCTTTTCATGCTTGTAACATAAGATTTTTGACTTGCCACCACTAAATCGCCTATCCAACCAAACCCTTTGTTTCTCTACCGTAAGCCTAACATTACAACCCTTTAAAAGACCTCTTCGATAGTTGTTCCTAGATGCATACACCAAAGCGGTGGAGGTTTGATCTATTCTCAAGCCTATGGTAATCTATGTACTATGACCAGGTTATGAGTGTTTATCTTCCATTTCCATTTACTATATTTCATATACACCCGAGAGATGAGAGAATCCGAACACCCCTTATGAGGTGCTAGTATATAATTTTCGTGCTTGTTATGACTATTGCGGTGCTTTTACTTGTTGTGAATTATTTTGAATCATTGCTTCATGCCCCCTAACTTATAAATTGATTGGTCAAAAGCACATTTGCTTGAGGACAAGCAAATACCAAGTGTAGGGATATTTGATAAGGATTTGAAACATACACTTTTAAGGGGTCATTTAATCCCTTAATCGCCTACTTTTATATCCGTTATAGCTTAATTTCGTTCATTTTCACTTTTTAGGTCTCTTGGAAGCAAAATGCTGGAATGATGCTTATTCGGACGAAAAAGAGTGAATATATGAAAAAAAAATGGCTAAGTCAAGATCGAAGACACTCAATCTGCTGAAGTTGAAGTTGACAGCGTCCCAACTAAAGGGTGACGACGTCCCTCTCTACGGATTTAATTAAAATACACCTGACGACTCAGGAGACTTTTTGCTAAAATACACATGACACGTCAGGCTTTGAAGAGGAAGGGCGTCACTAAGACTTCTCATCTCAGACGGCCCAAATCCATATTTAGACGACGTCCCTGTTGAAGCCCGACGGCGTCACAAATACAAGGTGACACCATCGCAAGTGTAAAATTATATATAAAAATCAAATTTTCAGTATTTTAGGAGGTATACTTTTGGAGTAAAAACCCTAAACGTTTGTAGTCCGACTTGGACAGTATCTTAGGGTCCCAAACCCTATTTTACACATCAAGATAAGTATTTTACTTCATTGATTTCATTATGTCTTCCATTGAATGTGTGTATGCTTGCTTTTTTAGCATGTCCGGCTAAATTTCTTATGTGTTTGCTTAGATCTATGAAACCTAGTTGTTAATTATTGTTAGGTTGTCTCTTATCTTAATTGTAATTGTCTTAGGAGTGTAACTAGGCTATCGTTGTGTTTAAATGCTTGAGTAATCTTTGTGAAAATTAGTATATGAATGAGATGGCGGATTTCGTAGTCTAAAAATCCAAAGATAACCTTAAAGTTAGTTTATGAATGACTTAGTGAATTTCGTTTACTACACTAGAGGGTGACTTCAAAGAGTTAGGGCATAGGCACACACTACGACTTTAGGAAACACAACGCGTTAAGAATAAGGACATGACAATTCAACCTACAATAAAAGATAACTAGGGAGTAATAGTATCTAGGTAAACACATTTTTAATCATCATACGAGCACACATCAATAGACATAAGACTACCCGTAGTATTAGATAATTAGAATAGTAGAGTAATCGGTAGAAGTACCACCCCTCAAATCCAAGCCCCGAGATTTTACCCTTAGCTTTCTAAAAAAAATATAAAAAGATAAAAAAGAATCTTCCTCAACCTCAACCTTAGCGTAGTACACTTCTCACTAGCATTCCTATTCCCCTAAGAACGATATCAATCCCCGAGGCTTACCCAATACTACACTACAACGATTAGGTTCACTGCCTAGGGTGTTGAAAAACTTGCTCGACGAAAAGGAAGTTCCTTTGACCCCGAACGCGCTTCATACGCGCATCAGACACCAAGACAATATTTGAAGATGTTGATTAAAGGCAAGAAAGGATCAAGAGATTCTAAAGATCAAAAAGCATGATTGGAAAAAGAAACTAGCATAACTATTACACAAACAAGACTCAAAATTCAAGATAGCAAGAGTCAAAGGTCAAAAATCAAGGTCACAAGAGAGAGATCTCAATGATCATCCCTTAGGGGGAGATTGTTAGCATTAGAAGTGTTGATCATTTATGTAATCAAAGAGAGATCTCATTGATCGTCCCTTAGGTGGAGATTGTTAGGATTGGAAGTGACGATCATTATCAAGTCAATAAGTATTGTAATAGGTTATCATGTAATAGCTAGTTAAAGTGCTAGTCTAATAGTTGAAGAAAAAGCCTAAAAGCTCGGCCCAATAGAAGGCCCATGTAGGCCTTGTGTAAGGATATACAAACCATCTCCTACACATGAAGAGGGTGTGGAAGCTCATTATATCAAGTTTATTTTACAAAGAGCTCTCCACCTCTCTCTACCTCTTTCTCTCTTTAGAATACTTCTCTCTTATTTCGTGTGTTATTTGATAACAATATTAGGTCCTAACAATTAGTATATGATTATGCAGGATTGATATATTTCAGATCAGTCGACTTATGTTTGTATCAATATTACAATTTGTAGTTTGAATGTTTGCAGATTGCATTTCCATTCAGAACTCCCATTTAACATTTGTAGTTTGACCATCTAAAGTCAAACTGCAAATGCTCATGACATGAGTTGACTGCATTTCCAATCAGAACTCTCATTTAACATTTGCAGTTTGACTTTCTAAAGTCAAACTTCAAATGCTCATGACATTAGTTGACTACATTGGATATGATCTGCATACTACATTTTCATTCATAAGTATCCATGAGCATTTGCAAATGGGAGTTTTGACTGCATTGGATAAAGGGGGTGTTTGGATATGAGCATTTCCAGTTTGAAAGTCAAACAGACCAAATACCACAAAATGCAAACTTTTGCTAAGTCAAATGATGTGTGGGGGCGGTCGAGAAAACCTCCTTTTCTACGAGCAAGTTTTTCAACCCTCTAGGCAGTGAACCTAATCGTTGTAGTGTAGTGTGGGGTAAACCTCAGGGATTGATATCGTTCTCTAGGGAATGGGAATGCTATAAAGAGATTAATGACAAAAAGGTGGGGTTGAGGATGATTCTTTTAGTTTTTTTTTTTTTTTTTTTAGAAAGCAAAAGTAAATATCTCGGGGTATATGATTGAGGGTGGTACTTCTACCTATTTTACTACTTCTATTAATTATCTAATTTACCTAGGCTAGATTAGGTTAATTTAGGTGTGCTCGTATGATGATTAAAAATGTGTTCACTTAGATGCTATTACTCCCTAGTTATCTTTTATTGGTTGTTTGAATTGTCACTTCCTTTATCTTCGTTGGTGCGTCGTATTCCGATTAGTCATAGGGCGGTGCCTAATTCCCTAGTTCTATAAATTGTAACTCTCCTTTAAAATACCCGAGATCGGCAAGTGCAATAGCAACTCCCCCAAATACACTACTATCCTAAAGCTACAATTTACGCAATAAACACAACGAATGGCCTAGGTGCACTCCCAAGCTTTTTTGCTATTTAGGACGTTCAAGCTAACAACATGAAAGAAAAAGCCAGTTTTCCTTACTCTAGCGTCTACCAATTAAGACAAGAGACAACCTAACAACAATCAATAACTAGGTTTCATAGATCTAAGCAAACACAATAGTAATTTAGCTAGACATGTTAAACAAGCAAGCATACACACAATCAATTGAACATGGGGTAGACATAATGATAAATTGGATAAACAAACTTATCTTGATGTGTAAAATAGGGTATGGGACCCTACAATATTATCCAAGTCGGACTACAACTGAGTTAGGGTTTGCTCTCCAAAATTCTACCTCTTAAAATACAGAAAAATTGAATTCTAAATATAGATTTACAATCGGGGCGGCGTCACCTTTTGCTAGTGATGCCATCAGGTCGCCGTCATTAGGGTTTTGTTTAGGCCAAGTCATCGTTGGGACGGCGTCATCTTATGAGTGTGATGTCGTCAATCTTTAGTAGCGACGTCGTCTGAATCTTGGATCATGGGCGTCTGGTGTGAAACTTGTTAGTGACGCCTACCATAGTTTAAGCGTGACGCCGTCAGGCTTTAGGACCAGAAATTCTGTTGAGCCGTCGCGTGCACTTTTGATCAAAACTTGTATATAGGGACGGCGTCGCCCTTTGGTTGGGACGCTGTCAGGTTCTGCTGAACAGCTTGGAGTTCCTTTGATCTTGACTTTGCCATTTTCTTCATGTTTTCGCTCCTTTTCGTCCAAATGTGCTTCATTCCAGCATTTTGCTTCCAAAAGACCTAAAATGTGAAAAGGAACGATTTTAAGCAGTAACGGATATAAAATGTGTCGATTTAGGGCTTAAATGACCCTCTAAAAACGTATGTTTTAAATCCTTATCAAATATCCCTACACTTGAAATTTGCAAGTCCTCAAGAAAATGTGGTTTTGCCCAATCAATTTATAAGTTAGGAGCTTGAAGCATTTGTTTAAAATAGTTTAAAACAAGTACAAGCACCACAATAATCATAACAAGCACAAAAATTATATACTAGCACCTCACAATTGGTGTTTGGATTCTCTCATCTCTCAGGTTTATATGAAATATAATATGAATGAAAATGGAAGATAAACACTCATTACCTGGCATAGTACATAGATTACCATAAGCTTTAGAATAGATCAAACCTCCGCCGCTTTGGCGTAAGCACCTAGGAATAACTATCTAAGAGGTCTTTACAAGGGTTTTAACATTAGGCTTAGGGTAGAGAAGTAAAGGGTTTTGTTGGATAGGGGATATTTAGTGGTGGCAAGTCAAAAATTTATGTTACAAGCATGTAAAGCGTGGCGTTGCTAAGCCAATACTCGACTCACTAACACTAGATAACTTGAAACAAAATATAAACATAAACTTAAAAACATAAATATAAAGATAGATGTAGGATGGTAGCCCGTATGTTTTTCTCATTTTTTTCTTTCTTTTTTTTAACATAATCTTTTCTCTCTTTTTTTCGATTTCTATATATATATTTTTTTCATACCTTTTTACTCTACCATCCTCTACGACAACATCAAAATATAAGGGATTTATAGGAGCATCCCTACACTTGAGTTTTTATTTAACTAACACTAATTGACCCGATTTGAAAAGATCAAAACACTTGGAGTGTTTAATTACATAGACAAAGGGAATTTGAATTTATCGTTCTTTCCCGTTACTCCATAAAATATTACTTTTACCCATGAGTCCCAATCGTCCCAAAACTGTATACAAAAGATATGACTCGACTTATCAACCGTGCAAGTAACTAGATAATTGAACTGAGGGTTTAGTAATGATAACAATAATGCATTAAAGATAAGTGCATACAAGGTTTTCTAAGGCGATTTGGATATAAATTTGGGGTGGCTTGTAAACAATGCTCTTCATTGATATTCTGGAAAATCGAAACATCAAGAGAATCGTAAAAAGGATAGGCTCTGAGGGGTTAACTAGGGGAATTGTGTACTAAAGATGAGTACATCGCAAGGGTGTGGGGTAATTACTCAACCGATGTGGAAGATGTAATTATAATACAGGTTTAAAACAAGGGTTATCCTAATGCCTCTTATCATTTAGTTACTCCTAACTACACAAGTGTAGTCTCACTAACGATCTCGAAATGCATCACAAAACAAGTTCTAGAATCTATTATACTATGCTGGTACACTCACTAAGCATTAAAGATGAATGCTTTTATTCCTAAAGATCTAGGGGCAAACCTCACATTTTTGGGGTGGAATTTGAGTGGTATACGGTTTTTGTGCTAGTCATATAATTCCTATCCATGAGACGCTTTATTAATACTAAAGTTTAGTTCGTAAATGTCATAAAAAAATAAAATTGGTGCTAAAATTTCCCTAAAAAATATATGGTTTATTACACAAATTACCAAGGACAAGACAAATAATCAAGTGAGTGAATAGTTTCTAAGTTCCCGTTTTATTCTCCCTCCCTACACTTAAACTGAAAATTGTCCTCAATGTTCCCCGAAAGTATCAAAGTTATGATAAAGGAAGGAAAGTAAGAGAAAGAAACTAATACTCTCCAGATTAGCTCGATAGGATATGTGTGAAGTTACGGTTAAATCCTCCTTCAAAAAGAATGCATAAGTAATAAGCTTCATCCAATATGTGTTTCTTCTTCTTTTCCAATATAACCTTCACACTTATCAAAAACAAATGAAACCTTCGCATAAAATCAGTGGTAAAACTATATATGACACACAACTACACTAGAAAGCAAGTAAGATATAATGCTTGTGGAATAGATGTTTGCAGTTTTTCTGGAAAATTAAGACATGGGAATTTCCAAAAAAAAATCATAAATTACATAGAAAATGAAAACTGAACATTCTGTTTCTACATTGCCTGACATCGTCAGGCTTTAATCTTGATGCCGTCAAGTTGTCCTGACAAAAACTGGTCTACTGCGTTTTTCTAGAAAAATTCTGGAAAAATTACCTCATTAAAACCTGGAAAAATTTCTGCAAAAATATCCATTATGACTCGATACAAGCATTTGACTCTAACAAACACACATATATATTAATTTAAATTGTTTTTAATCTCATGTTCATGTTCTTGAAAACATATATGATCTTTCCTACACTTATCTTTTGTAAAATACCTTTATATGTAATTAAGACGAGGTTAAACACAAAATAAAGCATTTTCACAAAGTCTAACATGAGAATAAACAATAATGAAAAAGATATATGAACACAAATTGAAAAACAAAACAGGCAAACAATTAAGCATGGGTTGCCTCTCACAAAGTGCTTTTCTTTATTAATGAGTCTTGTAGCTAAACTCGAAGTCATGCTCCTACATTGTTGGGAATTACAGATTTGATGATTACAAAACCCACAAGCTAGAATGGAGAAAAGAAGAAACAATGAGGACCTAATATGTAATAGTTAGATAGCTTTGTTAGTAAGCTAGGGTTTCTTGTAACCTCCCTCTATTATATAAAGAGGGTGGCGTCTAGGTTATAAGATGATCGATTCATAGAAGACTTCTCCAATGAGAGTCTAGACACACGAATATAGCGTGTGTATATTAGTAGTTAGTAGTTTATGTATAGTTTCTTTATCATGTTTGAATAAAGAAAACATTATTAGTGATGTTGATTGTGTTCTTTTTATTCCGCTGTGTTTCAACCAAGCAATGTTATTGATACCCTAGTTGAGTCCAGATCTATGGTTTTAACAATTGGTATCAGAGCCTCGTGGCTCTCGATCTAGGGTTTATAAGGTTTTCCTATAATTAGGGTTTATACCCTAATTCTTCTACAGCAGCATATGTGAAAAGAAAAGAGGCAGCAAGCAAAAAGGGGTGTTTTGAAGAAGATCATATTCGTTCTTAAGCTCAAGCGAGGGATCCAATGTTTAATACTGGTATGAATATTCTATATTGATTGTTTATACTGGTCTAAATTGATGGGACTTGGCTTGTGTATATGGGTTGAATCACGTGGCAATTTTTGGGACCTACGAGTTTGATTGTTGTTATTGGTCGATAGACAAAGTCAAATGCAATACAATTCATCTAATTCACCATGATAAAGTGATCACGTAGGATCATGGTACTATATAAAATTGGTCGGTGGCTTTTGATGAATTGATTGGCTTTGTTTTGATGCTACAAGGCATGTGGGACAGCAGACTCAAAGCGTAGACGAGGGACCCGTATGCGCTGGCCCAAATACATGTACTTTGATATGTGAGATGGTGGCTATATTGATTTGATTGTTATTTTTAATTGGTCTCATACATATGGTCACACGTGGAGGTTTAATTGGTGGTCAAGGGTCATGGTACCATCTTATCTGTTATGCTCGCTTGGTTTAATGTTTGGTCAATCGAATTATAATAAAGTGTTTGCGGCGCATTTATTGGTGCATAGATCTGACTTCACGTGATACACGCACATGGGATAAAATAATATAAGAATAGTATTGGTTATTTGATGATATGTATGGCCCGATGCATTAATGTCATCTGGTTCACATCGAGAGTTCATACCGGTTGAGTACTATTCTATTATGGTTAATACTGGTGGTCGCGACGGTTAATTCTGGTCGTCTAATGTTTATACTTTTGATTGATTACTAGTCTTGGTGATTTGAAGTTTTATTCAACAATGAATCCTGGTAATTAGTATACTTTTGGCTTGACGACACACATGGTTCCTACTGGTTGATCTGGTGTTCCTACTAGTTGATCTGGTGTTCCTACTGGCTGATCTGGTGTTCCTACTGGTTGCATATTCTGCTTCGTACTGGTAGTTTACGTCATTCCTACTGGTTGTTCACTTCCTTCTGGCAGTGTTATCTTCCTACTGGTGGTTATGACTTCCTACTGGTTATATCCTTCATGCTTGTCTCATACTGTTTGTTTGCTGCTTGTGTTGTCCGATTTCTCTTGTTTGTGCTTGGACAACACATATTATAAGTCCTTTGACGCCCTTGGACTTTGGACGATGTGATGCTTATGGCTTGTTGATGCAGGTTTTACTGACCAGGTTTTAATATTTATATTGTCTCGTTATACCTATGGTCTACCCTAATGCACTAACGGGCAGTGTACCTGGTCGTGTGTAGTGTAGTAATCGGTAAAACCGAGGTCGTCCCAAGAGCTATGTGTGTTGGATTAATACTAAGTCTAGGTGTCATAGATTTTAATATGATTAATTAATTAACTACTAAAGCAAATAAAAGGCAAAGGTTCAATCAATAGAGGAGAGTGGTGCTAACCTAGTTAATCATCCTAGCTAGTAATGTCTACGTCTAATTACTTCCAATTACTTGTGTGGGGTCAAAGTCGAGAGGACGACATTTGGTTAATTCGCCTAACCTATCAAAGAAAGATGCCACCACCGGAGAAGTCGGTGTCCCTCATAAGTCCAGCTTGTTCCGGTCCCCTAAGCCGAGTCATTAGTATCCCTACATGCTAGACTTATAATAGTAAGTGCCCCGGCGTTAGCAACTTAAACACTCACCCCTAATTCTTAAGTTCATCCAAATGGTAGGTGATCGGTTGGTCAAATCGCACAAGTAGAAAGGGTTGGTCATATCTTACCCTTCCGTCTCGATCTACTCACTTAGGGTTAGTTGGTCATATCTCTAAGCAACTAGCCTCACCGCCATTCAAAACTACCAAACAAGGTAGCTACCAATAAACTATGCATGCATACACTTAAAATAATTATACGGAAGTAATGTAAATGCAAACAAAACAATTAGGAATCATAACTAGGCCAAGACCAAGAGGTGCTTAGCGCTCATATTAACCATACAAATCAATTCAATATTCAAAGTTACGAAATACATGAATCGAAAGTAAAGAAAAGATAAAATGCTAATGCTTATCGTAGGGAGTGATTTCTCCTCGAGACGACTTCAGATGCTCCTCTAGACCCGCCTTTGGCTTCTTCCCACGCTCTTTGGTTGTGGTGTATGGAATGGGATGCTTTGAAATGCTGGAAATCGTGGGGTATTTATAGGCCAGATCTGGGTTACGGTGTAACTAATATAATAGTTACGCCGTAATATTCTATTTCATCGTAATTTGTACTAGATCTATTGGTTACGGCGTAACTTTAGAAGTAGTTACGCCGTATCTTTAATATTTCTTGGTTACGCCGGAGTTTATTCAATAGTTACGGCGTAGTTATCAGCGGCGTGGAACCTCATTTGACCTAATATAGTTACGTCGTAGTCCTTTGGGAGAGTTACGCCGTAATCCTCTGATGAGTTGGCTTTTTGAGTTATGCTTTAGTTACGGTGTAATGTGAGAGATGAGTTACGCCGTAACTTCTTCAAAGTGAGCATACTCTGATAAATCTTTGATAATTCTCCAATTCCGCGTCTCTTTAGCTCCAATGCTCGTAATTTACCTGAAAGTGGAAAACAATGGAAAACAAGCGTAAATCCATATAAATGATATAAATTACAAGCACTATCGGGGGAAATTGACACTTAATATTCAGGACTATTTGATGTTATCACTTGTTTATGAAACGTATTTGGTGCATTGGCTTTTTAATCAATTATATGGCAAGATTATCCTTGGTGTTCGTAGAATCGCCGACGTAAGGTAATGATACAGATAAGGAATATGGTAGATCGCCGGCTGAGGCAACAGTTACATAAGAGAGGATGACGTTATTGCACTTAGATGTTTTAATTTGATGCTTATTTTATGGCTCGTTTTGGAGATTATGTGAATATGTGATTACGAAGACAATTGCATATTGCTTATTTAATGTTGTAGTTGAGTTTCATATGTGCGTGTTCTTATTATATCTCAAAGTGGGTGGTGCACTTTGGAGATAACTTGTTCGTATGTTAATGATGTGACAAATACTTTATGAATCTAGCGAAGGGGTGTGATCTACAAACTGAAGGTGCTTAATGCTCATATTTGCTATCACTTTAAGGAGTTACATTGTAGTGCTCAGTGTCTTATATTAGTTGAGGGTTTATCAAAAGGAGGAGTTCTACTTATACTTTATAGGAGTATGAGTTTGGAGTCACGTGGATAGTACAAGATATATACGCAAGTTTGGGAAATTCAACTTCTTCCTCAAATTCGTTATACTCAGTTTTCTTCATCAGTAATCACTACATAGAGCCTAAAAAGTCCGAGATTCAAGAGATGGTTAGTATACTTTTAAGGGGAAGCTTATTGTTTATATACTTACCATCTACATGCATCACTTAAAGGGAAGCGTGTTGCACAAGACCCCTATTAGATGTTTACAAAAGGGAAGAAGATTCATGATGTGCAGCTTATTATTGTGATGACATGTTTTAGCATTGTTTCATTGTTTCTTCATGCAAATTGTTTTGTAATATCAAATAGGGGAAGATTGTTGGGAATTACAGATTTGATGATTACAGAACCCACAAGCTGGAATGGAGAAAAAAAGAAATGGGACCTAATATGTAATAGTTAGATAGCTTTGTTAGTAAGCTAGGGTTTCTTGTAACCTCCCTCTATTATATAAATTTTAAAGAGGGTGGCGTCTAGGTTATAAGATGATCGATTCATAGAAGACTTCTCCAATGAGAGTCTAGACACACGAATATAGCGTGTGTATATTAGTAGTTAGTAGTTTATGTATTAGTTTCTTTATCATGTTTGAATAAAGAAAACCTTATTAGTGATGTCGATTGTGTTCTTTTTATTCCGATGTGTTTCAATCAATCAATATTATTGATACCCTAGTTGAGTCCAGATCTATGGTTTTAACATACGTACCTAGGTAGGTGAGTTCCTCTTCAAGGACATCGGTGGGATCGAACTTATCTTTTAATTTTCTACTAGTACGCTTAGTCCGGTATACCTTTTCAAACTTCTCACTATTGAGATCATATATTGTCATCCTAATATGCCATTCTCCATTCCCAAAACTAGGTGGCCTATCCCAATTCCAATTGTACCTAGGCTTCTTAGTTTCAACTTTCCACCAATTCATGCAAAGATTAACGGGCAAGGTTCCTAGGAATTTGGTCATCTTCCTAAACACTAAAGCATCCTCGAATGGGTTCACTTCAATGTCCCTAGCCAATTTTTGTTCTAGGTTGGTTGTGTTGCTCATGAAGGTCTCTTCTAGGTAGAAAGGTCGTTGCGGGCCTACAAAGTCTCTATTGGTCCAAGGTCCATATCTAGATGATCTCCTATCCAACATGATCTCATGGGGGATGTGTTCACCCTCATTGTAATAGGAATGCTTCTTAACATCATAAATTGACCTAGCACTTCCTTCTCCTACCGCTATCTTAGACATCTTACAATCGATTATGGCACTAGCGGTAGCTAAGAATCCTCTTCCTACTAACAATGGGTATGTAGTGTCCCTATTCATGTCTAGCACATGGAAATCGCCAAAAGAGTTAATCGACCTACGTGTACTACCGCGTCCTTCATTATTCTTACTGGATACGCAATACTACCATCCGCTAAACCTAAGATTATTTCCGTTGGTTCTATCTTACCTAGGTTAAGGCTTTTATGGAGGGACAACAAAATAAGGTTGATTATTGACCCTAGATCGGCTAATGTGACGAAAGCTTTGGAGTTTCCAATGCTACATGGAAGAATGAATAGCCCAGGATCATCTAACTTCTTAGGTAACTTGTTTTGCACAAATGCGGACCCACTTTCTCCTAGTTTTAGTTCTTGCTCTTATTTATCCTTCAAACTATTATATTAAGGCGCATGAGTCAAGACTTCAAGAACCGGTTTTTCTTGGTAAATCTCCTTAAACTCCTCTTCTAGAGTATATTTAGGTTCTTGATTGGTTGATGTTTCAAGGGTTAGATGGACCGTCAACTTGGGTTGTTGGTGTTTTAGGATGGTTTTTTTGAAACACGTGTTGATGGCGTTGACCGAATGGAATTGTGGGTGTGAGGGTCATGGATATGCACTCTCCCTTGATGAGCAAGAACATGGAGTCGATGAAATCAAATTCAATTTTGGGTTCTTGATAGTGTCACTTGGGAGTGCTCCAACTTCCCAGTCATTGAAGCTTTTAAGAGGGTGTCAAGCTTGGTTGTCATCTCGCTTTGTTGTTGCTTGAAATCGGCTTCAAGCTTACTCAATCAAGCTTCTTGAGATGACATGAATTTGGACACCATTCCCTCAAGACTAGTGGAAGTTCCGGTGTTTGAAGGGTTGTTGTAGGAGGCTTGGTTTGGTTGGGACCTATTGGGTGGACTAGATGAGTTGTTTTGGGGCGGGTTTGAGTTTTGGCTCCACCTAAGGTTAGGGTGATTCCTCCACGAGGGGTTGTAGGAATTTCCTAGGCTGTTTTGCTCGGGCTTGAAAGTGTACCACTTCTCTCCCGCTCCGTCGGTACGCTTGGAGGTGTAGTCCGTAAAAGCTTGTTCGGGGAGTTTTGTGCAATCACGAGTGTCGTGGGGACCACTACATAATTCACAAGGTAAAGTGATTTTGATCACTTGGCGTGAAGGCTTACGAGTTTCGTAGGAGCTCATTAGGAATTTGACTTAATCTTCAAGTTCGAGCATCCTACGATTGGAAGGTTGTGAGTTAATGGGAGGCAAGGAGATTGCCTTGACGGTTTTGGGAAACTCACGGGGGTCATTCCAACATTCGGTTTCATAGAGGGCAAGGTCCTCTATTGTACCCCATGACTCTTCCACGGTAAGTTCACTAAGCTTGCCACCGGCCGCTTGGTCGATGGTTTGCCTAGTTGAGCTATTGACATTATCGTAAAAGATCAATGCCGTGATGAGGGACTTTATGGAGAAAGTCCTTGAATCGAGCCCACGCCTCGTAGAGAGTTTCACCTTGACGTTGTTGGAACATCAAGATGTCATTCCTTAGCTTGGTAGTTCTCCCCGGTGGGAAAAATTGGGCGAGGAAACGAGTGGTGAGATCATCCCAACTTGAGATGGATCTGGCGGGAAGTCGCTCAAGCCAATTACTAGCTTGGTCCCGTAGAGAGAATTAGAAGAGACGCAAGTGCGTGGTCTCCCGTGTGGTAGCATCAAGGTCGACAGAGTCAACGATTTTTAGGAAATCCTTGAGATGTTGATTAGGATCTTCGGAACGAAGTCCATGGAATGCACATCCATTTTGCACTAACCGGATGGTGTCGGATCGCAGGGCCGTAGTTTGAGCTTGAAGTGGGAGCTCAATGGTGTTCCTATAGCCTTGATGGCTCGATCTAGAGTATTCATCAAGATTACGGCCTCTAGGCTGGTCATTTGGTGGTTGGTTGAGTGGAAGTGGTTGATGTGGTGGTGGATTGTTGTTTGTTGGTGAATTGTCACCCATGGTGAAAAGTGACAAGGTTACGAACAAAAATACGAAGAAGGGGGATAGACTACAAGGAAGCTAATGAAAAAGAGAAAAAAGCTCACTTGATAGGAATCAAGCGAGTGGACCTAAACGAGATAGAAATCTAACTAGCTATTCTATTCCCGCAGCAAGCGCCAAAACTTAATGTGGGTTCGGGTCGAGAAAACCTCCTTTTCTACGAGCAAGCTTTTCAACCCTCTAGGCAGTGAACCTAATCGTTGTAGTGTAGTATGGGGTAAGCCTCGAGGATTGATATCATTCTCTAGGGGAATAGGAATGCTAGAAAGAAATTTATGACGAGAAGGTGGGGTTGAAGATGATTCTTTTTAGTTTTTTTTTTTTTTTTTAGAAAGCAAAAGTAAATATCTCAAGGTATATGATTGGGGTGGTACTTCTACCGATTTTACTACTTCTACTAATTATCTAATTATCTAATTTACCTAGGATAGATTATGCTAATTGAGGTGTGCTCGTATGATGATTAAAGATGTGTTCACTTAGATGCTATTACTCCCTAGTTATCTTTTATTGGTCGGTTGAATTGTCACTTCCTTTATCTTAATTGGTGCTTTGTATTCCGATTAGTCGTAGGGCGGTGCCTAATTCCCTAGTTCTATAAATTGTAACTCTCCTTTAGAATATCCGGGATCGGCAAGTGCAATAGCATCTCCCCCGAATACACTACTATCCTAAAGCTACAATTCACGCAATAAACACAACGAATGGCCTAGGTGCACTCCTAAGCTTTTTTGCTATTTAGGACGTTCAAGCTAACAACATGAAAGAAGAAGCCAGTTTTGTTACTCTAACGTCTACCAATTAAGACAAGAGACAACCTAACAACAATCAATAACTAGGTTTCATAGATCTAAGCAAACACAAGAGTAATTTAGCTAGACATGTTAAACAAGCAAGCATACACACAATCAATTGAACATGGAATATACATAATGATAAATTGGATAAACAAACTTATCTTGATGTGTAAAATAGGGTATGGGACCCTACAATACTGTCCAAGTCAGACTACAACTGAGTTAGGGTTTACTCTCCAAAATTCTACCTCTTAAAATACAGAAAAATTGAATTCTATATATAGATTTACAATGGCGGCGGCGTCACCTTTTGCTAGTGACGTCGTCAGGTCGCCGTCATTAGGGTTTCGTTTCGGCCAAGTCATCGTTGGGACGGCTTCATCTTATAAGTGTGACGCCGTCAATCTTTAGTAGCGACGTCGTCTGAATCTTGGATCTTGGGCGACTGGTGTGAAACTTGTGAGTGACGCCTTCCATAGTTTAGGCGTGACGCCGTCAGGCTTTTGGACCAGAAATTCCGTTGAGCCGTCACGTGCACTTTTGATCAAAACTTGTATAGCGTCGCCTTTGGTTGGGTCAAGAAAACATAATAAATCCATAAACTTGAAATCTTGTGAGAAGAACTCAAATAGCCCAAATGAATCTGCTGAGAATCAAGCGCTACATAAGCTCTCTCGACTATCTTTATCAACCCATATGTAGACAATTTGAAGTGACCATTGTTGAAGAAAACCGATATACCAATCTTGAACCAAGTCAATTTCCGCATTTGTGTCTTAAGCTTGCACTTAAAGATGGAAGAACGTGTCGAGAGTCTATGCTTCAAGCAAATCGCCATAGACCGATGCGGAAGATTCACCAATAATGTCTTCGAGCCGGATGAGAAGTCATTTTTCTTTAAGTTCATGTGGTTGATTTATAGCGTGCATATTGAGAGTCATGGTGAACCGTTGAATCAAATAGAAACCGAGCATGAGCTTCGAGTGGATGATCAACATTCGTCGAAGGTTGAAAGTTCACTTATGGCAAAGTCTAGGATTGTAAGGCTTCTTATACATAGTGAAAGACTTATCCTTGTTCCTAGTTTCCAAAGATTTAGCGAGTTGGTATCCATCTAGGCTAAGTTTTTGGTTTGTATTGTTTCACAACATGTTGAACCTTAGTCGCGTTAGTGGTCTTAGTGGATAGTACCTTGGCATGTGAATTAGGAAACCTGCTTTCTTATGTGGAAAAGACTCGAATTTCTAGTTTTGTTTTCTACATGCTTAGCATTCTTATGAAATAACTACGGCATTTTGGTCGACGCCAATCCCTAGTCTTTTGAGTGTTCCTAGGTAGTGGTTTACAACTACTAGTAGTGCCTTGAAATCTCTGAGAATTCCTCACCCTAGGTCTTGCACCTAAAATTCCGTCTTTTGAATCTGCGCCTTTTTCCTAGCTTTTTCTAGATAATAGTTCATCATATCATATGAAGTCTTGGGACTACAAGGTGCCGGGAGAGTTAGGGTTTATGGCTCTTAGGTCTCCAAAATTCTACCTCTTAAAATGATAAGCCTGGTTGGTTGATGGTTTTGGTTAAGCAATGACCAATGGAATGATAGACAATTGTGTGTTAGGACATATGATTGTTTGTAGGATTAGCGAGATGTTGTTTGGTTGTGATTCGGATTGGTTTATGCCGTTTTTCACGAAATTAAGGTCTAAAACTTAAAACCTCAATAACTTCATTGGGAGCGGATTTAGACCTTGAAGATTGACCGAATGAACTTTAGTTTAGTTCATTCGGCGTGCCATTCTCCTCGTTCTCACGGTCGTTTGATGGGTGAAACAGAAAGCGGAGTTCGGTTCAAAAGTTATGGCCGTTTGAAGTTTTGACGGAAAAAATCAACCAAGTCGCTAACAACTAATTAGCTACACCACTAAGTCGCTAGGTTCCAAGTCGCTAGCGGATGTAAGTCGCTAAGTAGTAACTCGCTACGGACCAAGTCGCTAGCCAAATTTTGGCGACGATTAAGCTACCAGTCGCTAGATATGCAGAGTCGCTAAAGAGCAACTCGCCCGGACCAAGTCGCTACCACAGTCGCTACCCGTGGTGGAGAATCCACTACTTGTGCTTTAACTCGCTAGATCTAACTCGCTACCTTCAACAACGTAAGTCGCTACAAAAGTGTGAAGTAAGTCGCTACCAAGAAACTATTCCGTGAGCTAAGTCGCTAGCTTGAAAAACCATATAAACATCACTTTTCAATCCAAAACAACCCAACCAAGATGATTCAAGCTTACCAAATGAAAACCTAAACACTTTTGATGATTACTTTGGGTGTGGATCAGGCATACGGTGGGTAAAGACCGTCCGTCCTCCACGGTGTTACTTAACTAAATTACTACTTAACTTAAAAGAACTACGACTACGAGCTCTAACGATTACAGCGACTTGAGTGCCTTTGATCTTGACTTTGCCATTTTCTTCATATTTTCGCTCCTTTTCGTCCAAATGTGCTTCATTCCACCATTTTGCTTCCAAAAGACCTAAAATTTGAAAAGGAACGATTTTAAGCAATAACTGATGTAAAATGTGTCAATTTAGGGCTTAAATAACCCTAAAAACGTATGTTTTAAATCCTTATCATCAAACATATTTAGCAATTCACAAGCAAACATTATAGTAACAATAACAATCCAAACATTTTTATTGATCATTAGAGAAGCTTGGAAACAGATAGAAAATATCAAACATGCAATGCAAGAACCATACTTGCTCATGCATTGAAATACACCATTAGTTCAATAACAACCAAAACCATTACAAGTTGACAATCATTACTGCTTCATTCGGTTTTGCTAGAACCACAACCTTCCCTTTGACTCCTTTCTTTGAGATGTGCAAACAGAACTTCAAGATTTGCTATCCTCGTTTCCAAATCATCAACTTTTGGTAACTTGTTATCCTCCAGGTCTTGATTCACCTCCCTAGCACACAACAACTCTTCATAGTAGTACTCTTTGCCCCTCAGCCAATTCAAAATCTTTTGTCTCGGCTCATTTGGTATCTCCTTATATGAACCATATTCGTCAATTGGTTCATAGCCAAATGTATTAACAACTTCATCAAAGAGTAGTGTGTTCGATAACACTTTTGCCCACTCCTCTTCATCAAACCCAAAGTAATTTTCAACCATTTGGAGGAAATTGGGGATTGGATTATATGTGTTTTGGGGAACGAAGGGTTGGGAAATTAGGGAAATTATGTGTGTTTATAACCTGATAAGGGAGAAGAAGAAAGGACACAGTGTTTGGAGGGAAAAAATGAGGGAAAATAATAAAGGAAGGAACAAAGGTGTTGCAACTTGGATAAACTCAGCAAACATACACTACGACAATTGACTTTAGAAGGTCAAACTCGGCAAACATAACAAGATTAAGAAAACATAACATAATTCATATTGTTCAAAGTAGAAGGACACAACCGACTTAACAGAATTCATAATGTTCAAACTAGAGATAATACTTATAATCCAAAATACATCAAACTTAACAGAATTCATATTGTTCAAAGATCACTACCTAATAACTGAACAACTTTGACTTGCATGCTCATCAACTGACTTATTCCTCTTCTTTGGTGGCCTGCCAACTTGTGGTTTGTGAATAGGTGGTATTATGACTGTTTCAGACTCAACTAGTGGTCACATCTCCCTGCAACTACATGGGTTGATCTTGAATGAGTATATATGTGCCCATGTTTCAAGCTTGTAAGCAGCATGAACCCAGTGTTCAGGTATACCAACTCCCATTCCATTCTCAGTCATGTTATATATTGAAGCCATAACATGTTTACATGGTATTCCAATCAGCTCCCACTTCTTACAAGAACACTCCATTCTATCCATGTTAACAACACACTGATCCATGTAAGGCCTAGTTACTTGATATAAAGAACCTCCATTCCAATCAACAATGTAGTCAACGCCTTTTTTTATAACATCAAACATGGATTTCACATTAGGAGTAAGTGGTCCAACAGTCTTTGCTATCACTTCCTTAACTACCACAATCCTCTTCATCAAGTACTCTCTGATATATTCCAAACAAGTAATGATGGGTTGATCTCTGCCGTTAACTAACTGCCTATTGAACACCTTACATATGATGTTTAAGAGTATATCACAATTGGCTATGCCTGTTAAACAAATCACACACTATATAAGTATATGACCAATTATTAGCATGCTTTTGTCCAGTGTAAGTTAGTTAATTACCTGAAAAATCTAATCTGCTCCATTGTTTAGCTGGAATCTTGGTCAACCAGTCATAAAACAGAATAGAATGACTTGAGCTCACCCATATTTCTGTTGAATTCAACAACTTTAGTGGCTTTAGTCGCATTCCAAAGCATCTCCTTGAAAACACCTCCTTTAAATTGTGACTTCATATTCTCATGAATATGCTTAACACATAACTTGTCTTCAGCACTTGGAAACACACTTGCAATGGCTTGTATAAGTTCATGTGGACAGTTAAGGTTAAGGATGGGATTAAAAGTACACATGTTCTTATTTTACATGAAACACATGATAAATTATACAATAAAATGTGTACCTTTTGCATGTCAGAAATGAAAGTGAAATTGAAGTTGGTTTCTATACAAGATCCTCTCCAAGTAATTTCAAAAACCAACACCAAGATGCCTTATTTTCTGCTTCAACTACAGCATATGCTACTGGATAAATCTCATTGTTTGCATCAACCCCAACTGCTGTTAGAATTTGACCTGGAAAAGGACCTGATATGATGCATCCATCTAATCCTAAGATTTCTCGGCCACAAGTTTTGAAACCTTGTTTAAGAGCTCCCAAACACACATACACCCTTCTAAAAGTTTTTTTGGAGAGTCTGGATTTGGTTCTTTTTATACATCAATCCTAATAGTTGTGCCTGGATTTTGACTAATTAACTCTTGGGCATATTCTCAAAGCATTGAATAATGATCCTTGAAACTGACTATCATTTTATCACTTGCAATTCTATCATCTAAGTCACTTTCAAATGAGTCACAATCAATGACATCTATACCTAAATCATGTTCATGAACCTCAACAGCAGTTATACCTAAATAATATTTAGGGCCTGGATTGACATTGAAATTAGAGTTACTTACAGGAACATCTTGAAGTATATGCTCATCATCATCAAACACTTCATCATGCCTTGGATCGTAATCCAAATCCTCTGAATCACTACCAGTTGTGTCATTCTCTTCTTCTGTTTCATTATCCCTATCTACCTCTACTTCTTTGAAATTTTCCATATGCACTATATTCTTTCCGTATTGTGCAGCTTCATCAGAGGATTCCATGTGTATGATAGAGGTGAAGAAGGAGGGGGACGATCGATGTAATAAAATGGGAAGTATAAGTGAAGTCTCTAAGGTATATCGCATGCTAATGGACGAAAGTGCCCCTGTCGTTAGTATAAGTTAACGTCCAATTGGCCGATTAAAAGGTCAAAGGAGCGGTCAACTCAGTTTCGACAACCACAGGGACCATTGGTGTAATTTTTTGCCTTCTAGGACAAAACGTGCCATTTTGCTACAACCACAGGGACGATTTATGTAATTTACTCAAATTCATATGTATTTTTGCTTTTATATAAATATTTTTTTTTTTTTTGCTAAATATTTTTATAAATATTAATCTTATTTAATTTGTTAGAAATGAAATTTAATTAATTTTGACCTTTATCAGTCAATTAGGAGAACTACTTTTATCACATGGCAAAACCGAGGCCTCCTGTTGGTTCAATTTGGTTCTCTCTAAGTTTCAAAAATAAATTTGGTTATCTCATACGTACCATTCGCAAAATTGATATGAGATGAACGCTGAGGATTATTATGGGACAATGCATATTTGATTAACATTGTTCCAAATAGCTTTTGGAATGTGGTAAACCTTAGATAACTCGATGAAATCAAAAACTAAATTGCATCGTACTTAAATTTAGAGCATCCACTTTGATAAACTTTTATAAAAGTTTATAATTATGTCACATCACAAATACATAAACCTTTTAGATTTATAAACATGGTTTTATAAATATATAATATAGATCAATGGTTTAAATTGTGAAGATGTCTAAAATATTGGACCTCTTCATGTCATGTAAAAATGAAATTGATATCCACTATTATTAACAATATTATTGATTTTTTTATCTTTTTATAAACCACTATACTGGATTACCTTAAAGGCATCTACTATGATAGACTTGTAAAAAGGTTTATGCAATTAAAACATCATTAATTTATAAGCATTTTCGTATTATAAACCTATTTCCATTATAAAAAACCTATTTATAAGCTTTTCAAACCATAAAACACAATCAACATTTTCAAAAGATTAATACTTTATACCTTTTTAAAATTATAGACATATTCATATCACATAAGCTTGAAATATACATCCGTTATGATTTGCATATTTTTGAACATTTTTATCTTTTTATAAACGTTTTCGCAAATTATTATAGTGGATACTCTTGCTATGCAAGACGATAATTGAGAACATCTTTAACTGTACTATTGAAAAGTCAACTTTCTTCTGCATTAACGTATCCAAATTTATGCCACTTCTTTCCATTATGTTTTAGTGCTAGATATAAATAAAGAGGATTGTACAAAACTAAATTAAGAAACTTCTTAACTACAAAATTTACTGCTTCTCTTTTAGTTTAGCAAGCACGAGCAACTAGTTGTTGCGCGGCCTCTTCTTTACAAAAATACAAAGATTGATGAGTAACTTTAGGAACCAAGGACAGAAGCAAATCTCTCTCCTTGTCTAGTGTTGCGCATTGCTGGATTAAATTAGCGGCATCCTTCATGAATGATGCATCACAAGGGAATGTGATTGGCCCGTTGCTTGGTAGGCCGAACTCTTCTTCTGACATGGTTAAAAGCTCTCTGAAAATGTACGTGTTGAGGTGTCGTAGAGGAAAAACAAAGCGATGTTCATCGAGTGTATAAACTACAAAATGGCCTTTCTCAACTTTCATTGTTGAGTTGGCGATATTATCCCTGAATTCTCCTGAAAAACTTTTCCGCCGAATGGTTGCAAATTCATGTGACTTCCTTGCAATCTTGATCAACTTCTTGGTTCCAATCATCCTGTTTTTTTATATATTTGAGCGAGAGAGGGTAAATAGTAGAGTAGATTGGTTTTAGATGTAAGAAAGTAATGTTATTTGGTGTTATGGTTGAAGGAGATGATGTTGTTTATATATGCATATAGAAGGCCTTCAATGGTTTCAATGTGAGGTAGATATGGAGCAAAAGCATGTGCCTAGTTGATTAACAACCATAAGAAAGAAAATTCGGCTTTTTGGATGACAATGACCCTCCTAAAACCTGTCTAAAAACAATGAATTAATTCTTTTTTGTATCCAACTATACTATGTGATTGGAATGACCCAATATGAATATGTCTTGGGTACAAGACCATGTGATATACTGTACCTTGATTAGAACTGAACCAAAGGACAATGGACCTCTTGATGCCATAAATAATGAAACTGCACCAAAATATCTTGAGCTAATTAGTTAGTGAACATAGTGTAGGTAGATTAAAATTAATATTTTCACAAACTGGATTCATATATAAAATTGTCCTATTTTTTGTAATAATATTGATATAAGCTTAAATTTTAATGTCAAGGTGAAATGCATCATACCCACTGGAAAAAATATAGTAGGTGCAGATGGCATCAAACAGATTTTAGCATTCAAACAAAAGTAATTAGGTAAAGAGAATGAAAACTTGTGGCCCATCTTATTGATCAATGTCTAGAGTAAGTAATCGAATGGTTCATGGATAATCTGAAAAAGTTTAGCTTGCGAGACGTGTAAGAGAATAACGAAGTAGATACTCATATCTAAATCTGGATGCTCCTGGATCAGAGAGCAAAGACATGTGGTTAGATAAATGAAGATGGATACGCGTGTGTGGACTAAACATTCCTTAGTATCACACTGAAAAGTAGAGGACTGTAACTAGTTCTTTATAGAAAGTTCCCAAATTGATTATCTTGTATACGCGTGTGTGGTCTAAACATTCCTTAGCGACTTAGCGTCACACTGAAAGTAGAGGACTATAACTAGCTCTTTTAGAAAGTTTCCAAATTGATTGCCTAAATGTATAGGACTAAAACTTATTTGAATCTTTGGGATTGTAACCAATATATACTGTAGGAAAAATTGGTATGTGTTGATATAGCTAGCTTTCCGCTCATAGTGCATACCTTATACCGAACCACTCGTCTAATATAAGTGTCAATGTACTAAGAAATACTACATTATAATGTCACTTTAATGACAAGTTTTACCTTTTAACATCAAGAAAACTTTTAATCATCAGGAAACATAATAGAAGATAACATTTATAGCAATGGATAGCCGTCAAAAGTCTCATCCCTTAGACATAGTTTTTTCCCGGGTTCTCATACAACGTTAATACATATAGGTACTTGAGAAGTGATTAATTTCTCTACTTGAAGTTAATATATTTAAAATAATGGCATCAATGTTATCACAGAAAAGTTTAACCAGTTGGACCAGCCATCTGGACCTAATGCATTGTCTACAGGTTAATTGAGTCAATAATGTAAGCCAACATATTTTAATTTTGATAAAATTGAGAGCCAAAGAGCATCTTTGTTGGAACGTAGTGACATGGAGTCCTATGCACACAGACTTGCCATGGGGGTACCAAGTTTATTTAAGTTTATAAAGAGAAAATTGTAGGTTTATGTGTATAACTAAATATAGAGAAAGAAAGTTGGACCCAGTCACACATATACAAGAAAAGGTCAAGTTTTTTTTTTAGTAACCATGTTTTTCGACCTTTTTGGTAGTGTCCACCGGATTTTGACCCACCGCCATGCATGTGACTCAAATTAGATAAACCCTCCTTTTCGGGAGGTTGGTGGTCACTTGAGGTTGTTCTGGCTGTGAAATTGAGCTTGAAACCTCACTGACTTTAGAGTAATAGTCATGGCTTTTCTTTCACTAAGTAGCTCTTGGAGGTTAAAAAGTCAAGTTTTTGATGGAACCCTTGTATGAACTTTGTAAGGTTTATATGAGCTAGTAAATATGTAAATTAATATAAAATGAAGGCTTAAAAAATCTGAAATAGCACTGAAGCATAGAAACGTGAAAGTCCTTTTTGAGTAAAGTTGGGAACTATTCAAAAGAACGGATCGAAATCATTCAATCAACGTATAGTTATGGTTTCTGACCAAGAGCAGTCAAGCTACAATCTAATTGTATAACATAAAATAGGAGCTCAGCTACTATCAATTGAAAAGCTGGAAATTAGCAATTGTCCAAGTGTGAGTTTGTTCTAGTTGACTCTTCACACAAATGCCTTTCTATCAGAGATATCATGTGGTTCATGCACATAGATTCTAAAGGAAGCCTAATTGGTCCATCAGTCTGCAACCCATACTCATCCTCAGCTAACTTCAAGAGCTCTTGAAAATATCGTTTTTGAGATATCCCAAAGGCATCAAAAACCGAATTTCATCTGAAGTGTAAATGGCGAAATGACCCTTATCAGTCCCTCTAGTTGTGCGATTAGTGGCACTTAGAAATGTGGTTCTTTTCTGCCTTAGTGCTGCCAGATTCTGCCACTTCCTTCCCATTCTCACGAGTTTCCTGGCACTTATCATTATGTGAGTCTTTATGCAGTGTCTAAAGTAAGAATGTCTATACGTACAGTAACCAAGACACTTTTGTAAGATTTGCTTTTACGGAATAAGTGAAAGAGAATTTGTTTATATGTAATAGCATTCTTGGACTGGATAAATACAGATGTCGAAGAGTACCGAGTGAGGGGGAGGGGGGAAATTAAGGTGTTGGATGCATGAAATTTGTGTGGTGAACCAGACACAAATAACTTGATGGTAGATGATCTGGTCTTATGGTCAATGAAAAAGTTATTCATACAATTAGCAAGGCTTCTCTGAGCCACAGGTCAAAGCGCATTAATATAAAAGACATGTCCAGTAAAGGGCTATCATCAAAACACCACCTAATGCTAATAGAATGTTAAGTATTTTAAATCATTAAACAAAAGTTCATAATTGAAGTTCTGTGCTTGAGGCAAAGACATGTGATCGGATACAAGAATGTTGATAATTGTGTGACATAGAGGTTAAACACGGACAGGTTGTTGCACGTACTGTCATGACAAGCTTTTCTTGTGTGGTTTATCGATCAAGCTGTTGTACAAAAGAAAATCTAAGGAAACGGTCATTAATGTATCCTTTAGACGTCGAAAAGATAGCAGACAAAACCATGTGATTGATGCACCAATTTGGAAGGTGGGTATGAGTATTTCTTATTTATTTGCAAATCATCAACATAATATCTTGACAAGAATTTAAAACATATGATATATGAATGGCTATCAAGTGGTACAGTCACATTTAGGTCCCGAAGGTACCATTACCAATACTTTCGTACGGGTTTGCAAGATGTACTATAAATCATAAGATTCACGATAACATAATCAAGTAATACCTTGTCTGGATATCACGACTCAAAAGGAACGGTTAATCGGTCCATCTGTCTTATAACTATATATCAGTGTCGATTAATTCTTATAAGTATGCAATATGAACCTTAGATTAGCTTAGTTAAACGTTTACTTAACAAAAATCTCAAACCTATATTCCGTCCAAACGACAGTACTAAAGTATCTTAAACGACTATAGATAATAGAAAATCATATGCAATAGTCTAAATGTTCATATTAATGGATCTCTTCTCGTCATTACTTTTTTTTATTAACAAAAAATAAAATCCATTAAAAAAACTGGCAAGACACTAGAAATACAAAGTACACTCTCTCATCGTTACTTAAATTTTGGTAAGTATGCATAGACATAAAAAGGAAAGGTTGTTGAAGGTTATTATAACAGTAGTCAATTGTCGAGGATTGAATGTGACATTAGTGATTAGGCTTTAATTGGTGTGTTAGATACTCAACCTGAGTTTGGTAGGCCAAATTATGCCCAAAGAGTTGCAGATTATATTTTGACATTTCTATTAAATACGTGAGGAGCCAAAAAAGAAAAGGTGCATAAATTCATTGTGTAAATAAATAAGAGAATATCACTTGTAGAAGAGAGTGACTCAAGTGAGTAACGATTCTTGATAGCAATGCAATAGTATGATTTCTGTTATTGATATATATATGTGCTTCGATTCAATGTTGTGATTCTTGTTAATTTAATTTCAACGGTAAGAAAGTTGTTGATAAAGTGAAAATGTTAAGAAAATTTTAGATTTAATAAGAAGTGCCTATTAAATATATGATTGGATAATAAATATTATACTAATAATCGTGCAAAGTGGCGGTGTATAGTAGTCATGGTTCTAAAAAGCGCATCATGGCGGCGCGTGAGGCGTGACATCCATGTTGCGAATTATATTAAGGCGTCGACTCTAGGCGTGACATGAGATGAGACAGGAAAAGGCGCGTTGAGGCGTGAGGCGTTGCGAGTTTTTTTTATTCAACTCCGATAAAAAAATCAAAAATGAAGAATATTACATGTAAGGATAGTTTTTTAACCTTATTCATTATGTACAACGCTTTTTGTAAACTCGATATGTATCAAATATGATATAAATATATAAATATTTTCAAATTTTGTGTTGCCTTATGTCAAGCTTTAAAAACACAAAAGCTTCGCCTTAGCCGCTAACGCGTGAGGCTTGATCATATTGTCACGCCACGCCTTGCGCGATTTATAACTTTGATTTGCGGCAAATAATTATATTTGCGAAATCGTAATTTTGGTTTGGTCCTTTATGCAAAACTTACGAATACAATTTGTAGTTATTGCTAGAAAAAAGTTTATGGGTTAAAACAGAAAATGATGAAAAAGTTTAAGGATTAAACAATATTTAAAATATTAATTTATTTGTAAATGTTGTTACCATTTTTAATTAATTGTATAATAGTCCACTAACATTATTCAACTTTAAGTCATTTTAAGTTTCAAGAATGAACATAAACTCTTTATAAGTAGTAGAGATGGGGAAATTTACAAAATTGTGAATCAAGATGACACTTATTTCCAATTTAACTCAGCTTTGTGGCATATTGCTAAAATTAGGACACTGAATCATATTTTGCCGAGTTTACCATTATGCACGCACTGCATTCCTATTTCACACATATTTATCATTTTATTTAATAGTCCACTACTCCTCCAATGTCACATAATCGGTCATATATCCTACCATGCACCTCCATTCTTCCCGGAAATCACATTGTCTTCGTCGTCGTCTCGTTCCGATCATGATGACACCAGACTTGTCCATTTTGTGCACACCAGATTTTGACCCGAACGAAATCAAAGATGTTGTGATCTTGTTGCGAAGTAATAGTCACGGGATAAAGAAACAAGACCCCGTTTACACCCAACGGATTCTATAATGTGACATACAGGGATTCGATTACATGTGTTTTGAAACGCAATGGCCTCGTGATATGACAGGGTTGGGCTTCCTTTTTTCTGTAACACCCCCAAAATATCTCAGCGGAAGATAGTATCATTGGGGTACACTTCAAATTACAGAAAATGACCTCTAAATGAGATGTTTTATAAAAATAGTTACCATTCGATAAATAAAATCAAAGTTACAACATGAGAGGTCCCAGAGTATCATATACATAAATGTTTTAAAAGTATTACCAAATGGTTGAGTCTTCAAAATATGCCAAAAGACTCTTATGCTCCAATCTCTAGCTATCGCCTTACTAACTTGAGATAAACATGCTAAAAGTATGAACACAAAAGTTGGTGAGTTCATAGGTTTAATGTAAATAAGATAAAAACCTTTATGTAAAAATCCGTGTGACAAGTATATGTAAATCTAATCCTCATGACAAGTATATGTCAACCTAATCTTGTTACAAATCCCGCCCATACAAAACTTGTAACATCTTAACCACATATAAGTTCATATTAATAAATGTAAATGTTAAGTTCAGACCACAAGACTCGATGTTTGATTCACCGATATATTCGGTTGTAATTGCTTTGACTAGGTCATTTAATTGATTTCACCAGTACAATCGGTAGTAATTCATTTCACCTATTCGGTCGGTAGTAATTAATTTCACCAGTATCGTCGGTAGTAATTGATTTCACCAGTACAATCGGTAGTAATTTAACGATTCCTAATTAGGAAATCTGGAAATGTTTTGTGCACTTGTGTCCGTATGTAAAAATAAACTATGTGTTTAAGTAAGGCGAGTAATATGTTTGAATAAAAAAGTAGAGTATTTCATCAACCGAGTAAAATGTTTCAGGTAAATGAGTAAAATATGT
This sequence comes from Chrysanthemum lavandulifolium, assembly GCA_022545495.1. Lineage (NCBI taxonomy): Eukaryota > Viridiplantae > Streptophyta > Magnoliopsida > Asterales > Asteraceae > Chrysanthemum > Chrysanthemum lavandulifolium. The sequence continues at coordinate 147,786,783 of CM040239.1, forward strand.
AAGTAAAACGAGCATGTATCTCCCCCAAGGAGTTTATAAAACAATTAAACGAGTAAAAGTGGAGCTACAAACTCACCGATATGATAGCGATAGGTCACGATGATATAACGTGTATCAAAAAGTTGTGAACTTAATGATGACAATGAATAGGATGAAAGTTACAAGAACAATAACTAATAATCAACACTTAATCCCTCCTAATCACCAACAACCTTTAACCCTTGTCTTCCAATCTTTAACTCAACCTCTTTAAACCCTTGATCTAGCCAAATATAACTTATACAACCCTTGCAAAGCTTCAATAATAATCCATGGAAGATGATGAGATTTGTGGTGATTTTATGGTGTTTTATGGTTAAAATGGAACGAGGGTCAATCAAGGAACATAAGGTTTTTATTTGTGATGGGTTAAACTAGCAAGAACAAGATCAAAATGGTGAAAATGGTGTGCTTGGTCATTGGTTTAGAGAGAAAAAGAAAGAGATGAGAGTTTACTAGTTACCTTAAATCTTAAGGATATAAATAAAAACAAATATCTAGATATTTATTACTAGTTTAACTTAGCTTATAAGTTTAACAAAATATCAAGCTCATGACTCATAGGACAAGTGTCCTATGAGGTGAATGAAGATAAGTTTAGGATAGATATTTAGCTAATTTTGGTAGTATTAAGTTTAAAGTGTATAGCTTGATCCCGGTAATTGATAACGTGAGCTTTTTAAGACGCGAAACTTAAAACCGGGTAACGTAAAAATATAAAACTTATAATAATGCTAAAACTTATTAATATACTCTATTTTAGTATATTAGATGAGTTATAAGTTTAAGTGTGATGTGCTACGTGTGTACAAGTTTTAAATTTATAAAAGGTGAATTACCAATATTACCATAACACATACGAGCAAGTAAACTCGTCCGTTATAGCAAGATTATGAAGGAAAGTCGGGATCGTTCGCAGGGATTTGAGTGAATCTAAGCACAAGTTTGAATCAACATAGTCTATCCAAAACATATAACAAAGCAAATAGATATACCGAAATTCAGATGATTAAAAACTACACTTGCTTAAACTAGTTTCATATCCTAGATTAATGTGATTGTGTTAATCTCTTAACATGTTGGTTATGATAATTAGTTGGTGTACTAATCTATCGTTCTTACAAGTTAAACCTTCGTCAATATTTTAGTTCATAAAAACAAGCATTACGTGTTAATACAAATAAGCCGTAAAAACGTTTATTTATATTTTACGATCTTCTAATGTTTTGTCGATAACAAACATAAAATCATTTTAACGAAACAAATAAAATACGTAAATGGTTTGAACTAATAGTTTCTAACACATTCACACTTTCACATAAAACACTAAAACAAGTATAAGTGATTTTGTGATTTAGGAATACATATGTACAACAACTAGTGTTTACATATTTGGGTATAATATATACATAACTAGTATGTAGTATATTGGGTAATATAAATGGATAGAAACTTAAGTATCACAACTCATTGGGCAAATACATTGAATGTAATTTGGTACAACCCAAAGCCCATAACCCATGGATCTTGACCCATAACCCATTGCATGACATCATGCTTATATCATACATGGATAATATCCATAACCCATGGATCAACCCATACCCAGTGACCAGTGCATTGCACTCGAAGATACATTGTATCTAGCCAAAGATCCATGGTTCAACCCATGACCCATAACCAAAATACCCATGGGTAAAGGGGCGTCCACGGATCCCTAGCTTAACGCTAGACGGATCCTTGTGGAAGGATCCGTGGGATCCGAGAACGAAGAGAATTTTTCCTCTATAAATAGTGAGCCATTTCTTCATTATTTCTTACCCCTTTGTAACACACTTTCTCCTTGAGTTAAAAACTCACTAACCTCAGATCCAAGAGATCTATGTTTGTAGTTTTGTTTTTGTGTGATCTTTTAGGTTCCTCTTAAAGGCAAGATCGCCACCTTTGAAGTCGAGCAAGCTCAAGTCCATGAGTTTCCATGCTTCCTCATCATCAAGGCTACTGAAGTCTTCTTGTTGATGATTCTTTTCTTTCTTCAAAGAAGTGTAGTGTTGAAGACATTAGTGAAAGATGTCTCAAGTGTCAAGACGAAGATATTAGTGAAGGGTATCTATCGTCTATAGGATAAAGCACTTGTGGTAGGTGCTTAGAAGTCAAGACAAGAAGCATTAGTGAAAGGTGCTTAGAAGTCAAGACTAGAAGCATTAGTGAAAGGTGCTTAGAAGTGAAGACACAAGACATTAGCGAAAGGTGTCTTGTAGATCTAGTCAAAGGCATTAGTGAAAGGTGCCTTAGATGTACATTCGATATGGTGTGTTTCGATGTACAAGATAGACTAGTATTAGATCCAAGGATATTGATATCCTTGATGATGTTGTAAAGGAGTAGATCTCCTTTGGGATTAGTCGTTGGTGTAGTGTGGTAGTAGTTCCTCCATTGCAATGGAACTAGGTGCTTAGCCTAGTACCTAATAAAGGGTAGGCGACGTTGTGAAATGTGTAGTTCACCTTGGAGTGAAAGAACTAGGTACTTAGCCTAGTACCTTATAAAGGGTATGCGATGTTGTGTAGGTGTGGTTCACCTTGGAGTGAAAGAACCCGGTGGTTAGCCTAGCACCAGAAAAAGGGTATGCTACGTTGTGAAGGCTTCTCCGCCATAAGGAGATTGGTGTAGTGATTACGAACTCTCGAGTAGGTGACTCGGGGAGTGGAGTAGAGCAAGGAAGATGTCCTTATAGCCGAACCACTATAAATACTCGTGTTGTGGTTTTGTGCTTCTTACTCTTATCTTTTCATTACTTACCTTTATATGCTTTTTTATCAACATCCAACACACACATCCAAATAGATTGACATAAGTCGATCTAAATAGATTAAAAGGAAGTTTTAATTGGCAAAACTATTCAACCCCCCCTTCTAGTTTTCCACAATTGGTATCAGAGCTTTGTTACCAAGTTTCTTGAAGTATATTGTACTTTAAAAACTTGATACGATCCATGGTTAATTGAAAAATACAAAGAAGGTTTTTCATAAAAACAAACACCATGTCTTTTAAAACTATACGTTTAGATGTTGAGTTGATAACAACATTTTTTTATTAATTTTTTTTTTCATTTAATTGCACTAATCTTCTTTGTCATGTTGATTAGTCAAAGCTCATACCCACCAAGCTTTAGGAGTCACTTGGTAACAAGAATACCTTCCTTAAGAAGGTATCTTAATATAAAGGAGCGGGAATAGTCTAAGTGACATTTCTTTGTGTCATTTGTAAAGACATTCCTAAATGCGCTAGAGGTATGATTTTCTTTTTACTTTGCTTGATAATTAAGTATACCTATTTAGGTATTTATATGATTATCTTTTGTGCAATTACATGTTTTACATGAAGCTTCATTAGGAAGCCTTTCTCTCACATCGTGTTTTATTTCTCGTCTAAAGTCGTGGTATATAAAACTTATGTTTTGTTTCTTTTAATCCAATAATAAAACAAAACACAATTTCAAAATTCCTCCTCCTATAAATAACCCCACCGTCGACCACTCTACCAAACCCTCACTTTTCAAATCTTCCAATTGCAAAATTTCCTCTCATTCAAAATTTCATCTTCCTCCTCATTCCATCTCAACGAAACATAGAAGATTCGTCATCAACATGGTTTACATCTTTTCGTGCTCATCGCCTTAACACTCATTGCACTTGTGTTCCCTATGATGAAGTTCACATATGGAGACATTTACTTTGTGTTGTTAATCTACATTGGGATCATATACCCAATCCTTTGTATCATCCTTAATATTGAAATGCAATATTACTAATAATCTAGTTATCTAGGTTATTATTATCATAATGTGTTTGTCATTTCCTTTGTTTTATTTGTTTCTTTTTCTTCGTGATACATTAGAAGTCATGTATGCATGTTAAAAGAAAATGTAGGTTAAAACATATATCTTGGTATAAAACGATGAGATCTAAAACCTATGCGTTTTCATATAATGCAGTTACAGTAAATACGGATCTACGGATCCGAAAGTTATACTAGCGGATCCTTTTGAAAAGGAACCGTGGGATCCGTCCTCTTTGGAAAAAGATTTTTCATGCAAATTAAAACCACTATCCTTCTAAATGTAATAATCCACTAGAAAGTCAAAACCTTGAGTGAGTTAAATTGTTAAATACCATTGTTAATAAAAATCTAGTAAAAACATTAGATAATCATAGGTTGACCACAAACATATCCTTTTTAACTTATCATTTCTATAGGTTCAACTATGACGCATGAATATGAGTTTGATTTTTCACTCACTAGCGTCTACTCTCCGAACATCTCTCGAACCCAACACACTGGCAATCATGTTCGTGGGTTCAATAATCTCAAAACCGCCACTTCCACGAAGGACGTGTGTAGACACCTCTACAATTCGAAGAAGGTATCAATACCTCCTTCCGAGCCATAGGACTAGAATGTCTTCTTGAAATCAACGAGAAGATATGTCCAAGTTTCATAATGGAATTCTTTCGTCAAGTCGAACTCGTTCGTAACGAGGATCGCTCTCTATCTCTTTGGTTTTATATCAAAAACCAAAAGTTTACTCTAACCCTTGGGCATTTTGCTCACATCCTCCGGATTCCTAATCATGGACAATGTGCCTTCACCGAAGATTGGTCTCTTGATTCTCTCTTCAACTTTCGTGAAGAAAATAGTCCATATTGTTTACACATACCCTCTCCGAAAGATTTAAATCGCATAATATGCAAACCTCGACCATATTACTTCGATCCAAACATTATCTTTACAAGGGATATCCTAGAAGAGTACAAGCCTCTTGCACTCATCCTACGTGAAAATGTTTGGAGCCTTAGGGGAAATCGCGAAATTCTTCCCGCTTGTTGTGCTCACATGTTGTACTGTTTGCTAACACAACAACCATACAATCTCGCCTACTTCTTCGCAAGGCGAATTGCAAATCTTCAAGGCTCCAAGAATAAACTCATCCCTTATGGAATATTCTTGACACGCCTCTATCATAATGTTATGCACTTCCATCCTCAATTTCAAAGTCCGTTTGCGTGCTTGTGAACAAGATGATGGAACCGCTAAACATATCTCTCATGAAGACTTTCTTCATTCTTGATTCCACCAACACTCATCAATCACGTAATGATCCTCCTAGCGAAAACACTCAAGAAACCTAGTAGTATTTCAAAATAGGATCAATTCTCTTGTACTCGTGCTTTATCAATGTAATCCTATTTCTTTCATGAAATAAAAACATATTACATTTGATATCTTAGTGTTAGAACCCCTCTAAACCAACCTTAGAATATAATGCATTGTCAAGATCATTGCATACCTTTAGTAAAGGTTCTGCTGAGCAGATGGACGGATCCCAAAGTTTGTGCTAGACGGATCCCTTCACTTAGGGAACCGTGGGATCCGGCAAACAGAAAATGCAATTGCAAACATTGTATTTCAATCATATCCTTAGAACACCTCATACTAAGCTAAACATATTGTCTTAAGGCAAAATTAAGTCCTTATCAAGATAAGTAGATCCTTCCTACTCACACATAGCTCACCTAGATCACACTCTTAGATGCTTGTAGATCTATCATTTCATTTTAATCCATTACTCTTCCGCTCTTAAACTCACTTCATTTTCACATGATCCTCACATTTAGTCTTAAAATCCTCGATTTTGGAAAAATTGATCATAAATCATTCTTACCTCAAAATTGATCAAAGTTGATCAAATTCTAGTTTTCCATCTCAAAGCTTCTAGGATATTTTCCAAAACACTATCCTAAGTCACAAACTGATCTCTAGGATCACTTAACTTCAATTGACACTCTCATTTTAGTGTCATCCTTGCTCATCCATTGGTACTCTTGAAAGTTCCAAATCCTCCATAAAAGACAATCATTAGCTACATCATTCATTACCTTCAAGTACTTAAGCACCCTTCATTTAAAACACTTGGGAGGTGAAACACTCAAGATGTTATAGGTCTTAGATCTTAGAAACATCATTTCCACTCTTTCATAGCTCTTCGAAAGCGGATCCCTAGGATTAGCCTAGGCGGATCCCTACGAGGAGGGAACCGTGGGATCCGGATGACGGTTTATGTCAAATCTTGATAAAACAAACATTTCAACTCAACTTCCTAACTCAAACACTCCATCTCATCTTAAATGAGTTCCTAGATCAGTGCAAACTCTGTAGTTGACTCTTGTGCGTGTTAATCATCACATTCAAATGAATCCTAATGGCTTAAGGCTTAAATGCACTTGCCAAATCTCTTGGTTTATAAACCACTTTGTTAGGATCTCCATAGTCATCACCTTCTTCCTAACTTTCAGCACTTTAGAAACCCTTGAAAATCTCTTGAAATCATCTCATCATGAGGAAAACCCCAAGTAGTAACTTATCCACCAAAGAACCACCCATGAAAAGGCGTGTGTTATACGAAATCTCTTCAACGAATCATCTTGGTCAAGCCAACAAATGATAGGATCCTTCATCATCCAATCAAACCAATTCCTAAAAGGATAGTACCCACAAAACTACCAATGCCAAACACCACCATACTTCCTAGGCCAAACAATATCATCTCCACTAAACCATCACCATTAGTTCCTAGAGCTATTTCATTTACATCCCCACTATCATCACCACACCTCTACAAATTAGAGGACTTGCCTCCTAGGCCGTCTCATCCGCCTCCGCCGACAACATTTTCCTCATTAGGAGGAATAATAGTACAAAATCAAGGTGTTGAGTTAAAACTTGCTTTGGCTTCCTTTTCGCCGTTTCCATCATATAATCCCATTTGGATTATGAGAAATTATCAAAGTCAACCACCCGACCATATGGAAGTTGACACTTCTCTACCACCACCATCATTCTTTGTTGAGCCATTCTCAAATGCGCCTCCACCAATCCCTCCATCGTTTGAAGCTCCACAAGCCGCTTCACTTGATCCTTCGCATCAAGCCATCTCATTTCTTCCACCACCACTACCTAGCCATGACAAAGATTGCTATCATTGTCAACATGTTGAAGGTTTGATATATGAAGTACGAGAAGACCAACGTTTCATGTTCTATCATCTCCTCAAACGTTTTGACGAGATCAAACCTAAACAAAACTTGAGCTAGAAGATCTTAGTGGTGTCCTAGCATCAAGCGATAGTTGGTTTAGAAATTCCTTTTTATGTATTTTCTAATTTTCTTTGTTTTTAGAGTCATGTATATCATAACTCTAGTTTTATTAAATGGAATTACATGCTACTTGTTATTTTTCTGAGCATATGATTACCTTGTATTCATATCTCATTTTTGTGATAACATTACTTGTTATATCACCCTTGCTGAAATTAATCGATTACTACGGATCCTCGAATTGCCTAGACGGATCCCTACTAGGAGGGAACCGCGGGATCCGTGAGACGAAAGCTATTTTCTACTAACTTGGACCACATTTGCGGAAATTGTGAATTATACTTGCTTTCTAACCTTTGTTTTGTAGTTATTCAATTTACACATGAATACTTTGACATCCTAAAGCGAGGGGAGCTTTATGTCAAAGCAATACATTGCAAATTACTTGCAATATTAGGTTTACATTTCGTGACATCCCCCGCATAATTGCAATCATCAAGGGGAGCACATTCGTCACTTAGACGAAATCTTTGCAAACTTACTTGCTAACAAACTAGATTAGTATCACTTTCTTGGCATACTTACATAGAAATGGACTCGTCAAGGGAGTAAAACGAGATCCTTTCCGTTACTTGCTCTCTATTTTTTTATTTCTTTCACATGTTTTTCTTAAAAGCGATGTGTTGCTTTCTTTCAAACACTTTTGTTGCGACAAAAGGGGAGAAAAAGTAAAAACTACAAATTCAAACTTAAAATAATTTTAGGTTTTTCATCAACAAAAGGGTGAATTTTAGCTAATAGTTTCTTTATATTTTACGATCTTCTAATGTTTTGTCGATAACAAACGTAAAATCATTTTAACGAAACAAATAAAATACGTAAATGGTTTCAACTAATAGTTTCTAACACATTCACACTTTCACATAAAACACTAAAACAAGTATAAGTGATTTTGTGATTTAGGAATACATATGTACAACAACTAGTGTTTACATATTTGGGTATAATATTCACATAACTAGTATGTAGTATATTGGGTAATATAAATGGGTAGAAACTTAAGTATCACAACCCATTGGGCAAATACATTGAATGTAATTGGGTACAACCCAAAGCCCATAACCCATGGATCTTGACCCATAACCCATTGCATGACATCATGCTTATATCATACATGGATAATATCCATAACCCATGGATCAACCCATACCCAGTGACCAAGTGCATTGCACCCAAAGATACATTGTATCTAGCCAAAGATCCATGGTTCATGACCCATGACCCATAACCAAAATACCCATGGGTAAAGGGCGTCCACGGATCCCTAGCTTAACGCTAGACGGATCCTTGTGGAAGGGATCCGTGGGATCCGGGGCAATGAGGATTTTCCTCTATAAATAGTGATCCATTTCTTCATCATTTATTACCCCTTTCTAACATACTTTCTCCTTGAGTTAAAAACTCACTAACCTCATATCCAAGAGATCTATGTTTGTAGTTTTGTTTTTGTGTGATCTTTTAGGTTCCTCTTAGAGGCAAGATCACCACCTTTGAAGTCGACCAAGCTCAAGTCCATGAGTTGCCATGCTTCCTCATCATCAAGGCTACTGAAGTCTTCTTGTTGATGATTCCTTTCTTTCTTCAAAGAAGTGTAATGTTTAAAACATTAGTGAAAGATGTCTCAAGTGTCAAGACAAAGATATTAGTGAAGGGTATCTATCGTCTATAGGATAAAGCACTTGTGGTAGGTGCTTAGAAGTCAAGACAAGAAGCATTAGTGAAAGGTGCTTAGAAGTCAAGACTAGAAGCATTAGTGAAAGGTGCTTAGAAGTGAAGACACAAGACATTAGTGAAAGGTGTCTTGTAGATCTAGTCAAAGGCATTAGTGAAAGGTGCCTTAGATGTACATTCGATATGGTGTGTTTTGATGTACAAGATAGACTAGTATTAGATCCAAGGATATTGATATCCTTGATGATGTTGTAAAGGAGTAGATCTCCTTTGGGATTAGTCGTTGGTGTAGTGTGGTAGTAGTTCCTCCATTGCAATGGAACTAGGTGCTTAGCCTAGTACCTAATAAAGGGTAGGCGACATTGTGAAATGTGTAGTTAACCTTGGAGTGAAAGAACTAGGTACTTAGCCTAGTACCTTATAAAGGGTAAGCGACGTTGTGTAGGTGTGGTTCACCTTGGAGTGAAAGAACCCGGTGGTTAGCCTAGCACCGGAAAAAGGGTAGGCGACGTTGTGAAGGCTTCTCCGCCATAAGGAGATTGGTGTAGTGATTACGAACTCTCGAGTAGGTGACTCGGGGAGTGGAGTAGGGCAAGTAAGGTGTCCTTGTAGCCGAACCACTATAAATACTCGTGTTATGGTTTTGTGCTTCTTACTCTTATCTTTTCATTACTTACCTTTATATGCTTGTTTATCAACATCCAACACACACATCCAAATAGATTGACATAAGTCGATCTAAATAGATTAAAAGGAAGTTTTAATTGGCAAAACTATTCAACCCCCCCTTCTAGTTTTCCACATTACGTTTAACCAATCAATTCAAGATCAATTCAAGTTTCATAAGTTTACTTGCATAAACTTAAACACAAAAACATCCATTTGTTTCATCAAATTGCTTCAACAATAAGAAATGGTCAATACAAAGGTAAGTATGTCGGATCCGATCATAGACAGTCAAAATAAAAAGGCTACAATTGATTCTCAACAACTAATCTTACGAGCTTTTAGATGTTTCCAACCAATCCAATTTGCTAATCAAAAGTGTTTTATTACAACCACACCTTAGTTCCTTTGTATAATCAAGAATAATGGGTAAAACAATCATCCATAGACAAAATGATTATAACTAGTTGAATAACAATAAGTTCTTTCGACCTCTACGATTACTATCAACTAGTCAAACTTGATTAACAAATGTCACTATGAAACTTTAGCACAATTGGATCTTAGAATCAACTTGAAATTGAATTAAAACATGTTAACACAATCACTAACTAATCATATGATAATCAACATCATTTAAGCAAGTGTATAAAGAAACTAGCCACTCATAGCAAACATGAACATAAACTCGAACTTTGAACATTAGAAAACATGATTAAAAGTCTTACAATGCTTGGAATAAGATTACAAATGGTGAAGTAATGATTCCCAAAGTATTGGGGTAGACTTCTTGGTGATTTGGCCTCCAAATGTGGAACTTTGGAACTCAAACTTTCTCCCGGACTTCTAAGGACGAATTTGAGCTAGAGAGCTTTGTTTGATGAGTAGAGAGTAGTATTGAAGTGTGTGTCTCATATGCTCACAAATGGCCTCTATTTATACTAATTCCAAAGCCTAGGGTATTAATTGCTGAACTTGGGCTCCAAGGAGTAAGGAAGGGACTAGAATACACCAAGAGAAGGACCTAGAATCGTTTGGATGCAAAGGGGAAACTTAGTGATGAAGAGTTGGCAGATACAGCTCCTCCAACCGGATCGGTTACATGACCAACCAATCCGGTTGGTCTTCTACAACTGGGCCAACCGTTCCGGTTGCGGGTGGTGACCGAACGGTTGGTGATGGTAACTTGGCACTGTTTGGTCAGATTCCAACCAATCCGGTTGCGCTCGCAACCGATTCGGTTGGGTTCCCTGAGTTACGTAAAATTGATCATTACTTCTTTTTGCCTTCTAGAACTTGGTTCTTGATCACTATGGTCTTCAAAGGTACTTAGGATCTCGATTTGTGCTTGACACCGCTTCTTTGAAGCGGGAATCTTCTATATGTTGAACATTACTTTACTCTTTCTTCCGTTTCCACGCACTTGGTTATAAACACTAGACAAACATCTTGTGATGCGATTAAGCACTAAAATCACGTAAATATAACCCAATAACATATACAAAAGCACACAAACGCTACTAGAAACATGTACAATCTGGGCGTTATCAAATTCCCCCACACTTAAACTTTGCTTGCCCTCAAGCAAATCTAGGAAAAACATCCACTGGTACAAGAATGTGATTATGAAAAAATGTGATGCAGATCAACCAAGTAGAAATACGAGAGAAGATTCATCAATTATGCTTTATAAAGGTGAAACATTCAAGATGTTTGACAATATCCAATGATTTTCTTGCATGATTAACATTTCAAAACACCTCACGAAAAAGGAACAAAATATAATTCACTCAATCACTCATTTTAGTGGAGTAACAAGATAAATCACACGCACTGCTCAGTTATGATCATATTATTACCATAAGCTTGTACAAGAAACAAAACTCCACCGACGTGGCGTGAGCACCAAGTAAAAACATCTAAAGATGGCTTTTATTCGGGTTATAATGATATGGCTTGGGTTAAGAGTATGGATAAGGCATGGAAATTTTAATGAAATTGGTGTTAAAATAAAAATAAAATCAAGTCTAATACCCGTGTTGCTAGCTACCAAACAATCCACGAACCAATAAATGATTATAGCTTCAATTTCTTCTTTTCTTTCCTGACTTTTTACTTTGCTTCACCAAGACCATTTTCTTCTAACATAGCACATTGGCTATTATATCCATACTTTCAACGTTTTTTTTTTTTTTAACTCAGACATGAACTCAAGACATGGCTCAATCAATCTCACAAGATGTGGTACTCATAATCATTTGAACAATCTTCACTTTCCAGGTGACTAGCAACCAACCGTTTAGACATTGATAAGGGTTAGGCTAAGGTTTAAAGTGTAAAATCTTTTTGTATTTTCTGGGTGAAGCAAAAAAATGAAAAAGGAAGGCTCAGATGGTGTAACTAAGGTTATCTAGTGCTAAAAATGAGCACTACAAATGGGTCCATGTGGGTGGTTAACTAACCGATGTGGCTAGATAATATATCATAATATGAAAAATGGAAGGCCATTTGGTTTTATTCCTAAGGTGCCTCTTTATCACACGAATTCACTTATATCGCACGAATGCGATCTCACTGCGGTCTGGTAATGATTTACAAGTACAAGTTCTAGAATAAATAAAATCACCGGCACACTCATAGCAAAATATCCAAGCATAAAAGATGTTTGCTTCTTATAGAACAGGCTTCAAATCCTCACAATTTAGTGGAAAGGGTTATAATATGTGCTAGCAAATGTTATCGATCCCAGAATGGATTGCAATAGTAATCGGAACACATCTCGAAGTTTTCAAATATTACTAGTGATAACGCTCAGATTGTGCATGTTTCTAGTAGCGTTATGTGTGCTTTTATATATGTTATTTGGTTATATTTGCGTGATTATAGTGCTTAAACGCATCAAAAGATGTTTGTCAAGTGTTTATAACCAAGTGCAGGGAAACGGAAGGAATGTAAAGAAATGTTCAGCAAATAGAAGATTCCCGTTTCAGTGAAGCCTAAATCAGCATCTCAAGGACCTTTGAAGATCATAGTGATTGAAGAACCAAGTTCTACAAGATAAAGAAAGAAAGATCAAGTTTCAGTAACTTTCAGAAATCAACCGGATCGGTTGCAAGTGCAACCGAATCGGTTGGAATATGACCGTAAACACCAAATGCCATCACCAACCGTTCGGTCGCCACCCGCAACCGGAGCGGTTGGCCCTATAGAAGACCAACGGATTGGTTGGTCATATAACCGATCCGGTTGGAGGAGTCAGATCGCCAACTCTTCATCACTAAGTTTCCCTTTGCATCCAAACGATTCTAGGTCCTTTCTTGGTGTATTCTAGTCCTTCCTTACTCCTTGGAGCCCAAGTTCAGCAATTAATACCCTAGGCTTTGGAATTAGTATAAATAGAGGCCATTTGTGAGCATATGAGATACACACTTCAAATACAAATCTCTCTACTCACCAAACAAAGCTTTAAGCTCTCAAATTCGTCCTTAGAAGTCCGGGGAAGTTTGAGTTCCGAAGTTCCACATTTGAAGGCCAAATCACCAAGAAGTCTACCCCAATACTTTGGGAATCATTACTTCACCATTTGTAATCTTATTCCAAGCATTGTAAGACTTTTAATCATGTTTTCTAATGTTCAAAGTTCGAGTTTATGTTCATGTTTGCTATGAGTGGCTAGTTTCTTTATACACTTGCTTAAATGATGTTGATTATCATATGATTAGTTAGTGATTGTGTTAACATGTTTTAATTCAATTTCAAGTTGATTCTAAGATCCAATTGTGCTAAAGTTTCGTAGTGACATTTGGTAATCAAGTTTGATTAGTTGATAGTAATCGAGAGGTCGAAAGAACTTATTGTTATTCAACTAGTCATAATCATTTTGTCTATGGATGATTGTTTTACCCATTATTCTTGATTATACAAAGGAACTTAGTGTGGTTGTAATAGAAACGCTTTTGATTATCAAATTGGATTGGTTGGAAACATCTAAAAGGTCGTAAGATTAGTTGTTGAGAATCAATTGTAGCCTTTTGTCTATGATCGGTTACCTTTGTATTGACCATTTCTTAAGCAATTTGATGAAACAAATGGATGTTTTTGTGTTTAAGTTTATGTAGACTTATGAAACTTGAATTGATCTTGAATTGATTGGTTAAACGTAATGCTTGTTTTTATGAACTAAAATCTTGACAAAGGTTTAACTTGTAAGAACAATAGATTAGTCTTCCAACTAATTATCATAACCAACATGTAAAGAGGTTAACACAATCACATTAATCTATGGTATGAAACTAGTTTAAGCAAGTGTAGTTTTTAATCATCTGAATTTCATTATATCTATTTGATTTGTTATATGTTTTGGATAGACTCCGTTGATTCAAACTTGTGTTTAGATTCACTCAAATCCCTGCGAACGATCCCGACTTACCTTCATAATCTTGCTATAACGGACGAGTATACTTGCTCGTATGTGTTATTGGTAATATTGGTAATTCACCTTTTATAAATTTAAAACTTGTACACACGTAGCACATCAAGTTTTTGGCGCCGTTGTTGGGGATTCTGATTGTGTTTCAACAAGTTTTTGAATTTCCCTCAGTCGATTCAACCAAAAATTTTTCTCAGAAACTTCAACCGGATCCGGTTGTCCTTCAACCGAATCGGTTACAATTTTACCCATAACCCAACTGGTCTAACCGGTCGGTCGCAATCCGCAACCGATCCGGTTACCCAATCTGTCGAGTAAAAGCTTTTCGTTGTTCGTTCGTGTGTTTGATATTGCCGGATTCTCTAGGACATTGTATGAACACTCGAGCAATGGAATAGAACCAATTACACCTTTACCAACCCCGAACGTTTGATTCGAAAAGAAGAAGAACACTTTTCATACCATTGGAAAATCGTGTACCAAGAGTACCAAACCCACCATTTGACAACCTCGTAGAAGCCAAAGTTGTTTACAACCCTTTCACCAATTTACCTTTTCCCATGGCGGACGATCAACCCATGTGGGGAACCAACCGAGCCGTAGCACCAACCCCCGGAAGTGTTATTGTTGCTGTCAATCTTGGTGACAACTTCACCGTGAAGGGACATCACCTTTCTATGATCAAAGACCGTCAATTCGACGGCGTGCGGGCCGATCCGCACAAGCACATAGCCGAATTCATCGAAATTTGCGGCATGTTCCGTTATGGCGACACCGATGTCAATGCCATCAAACTCAAACTTTTCCCATCATCACTCGCCGTAGATGCTAAAGTATGGTACAATGAATTAACCCCAGGAATCATCAATACTTGGGAGGAGATGAGGCAAGCTTTTGTAAGCCGATTCTTTCCACCTGCCATGTTTGATCGATTAATGGGAGAAATTCATGCTTTCACCTAAAACCCAAACGAATCACTTGTCGAAGCTTGGCTTCGAATGAAAGATTTGCTTCGTAGTTGTCATGGACATGGACTATCCAAAGGAACCATTATCCAAATCTTTTACCATGGACTAGATGAAATCTCTCAAGGCATCCTTGATGCAGGAGGAATTTTTCTCTACAAGACTCCCAACGATGCACATCAATTGCTCGAAGATCGAGTACTTCTTAAACTTGATTGGTCCAAAGATTCCAAAACTAAACCTCACCGAAAAACTGTTGCCTTTGTCGAAAACACCGATACCTCAAAACTTATGGAGAAAATGGAAGCGTTAACCTCAAAAATCGACTCGCAGTACAAAGATATCACAGATGAAATGAAGGAAATGCGAGACGGATGCAAAAATTGTGGAGGAAATCATCCATCGTCCGAGTGCCACGATAAGCCTATGGGTAGACCGAAGGAAGGAGAAGCAAGTTACGCTCAAGGAGGATACCGTGGAGGAGGATATCGTAGTAATTATTACGGTCAAAATTCTGGAAATTGGCAAGATCGCCGACCAAGGGATGACAACCGTGATTATCAACCACGAACTAACGATCCACCACCACAAAACCCCGACAAAAAGATGGAAGAAATCGAATTCGATAAAACCATGAGAGAATTCGTGGTTGCTCAAAAATCGCAAATGATTTTATCAAAATCAATTTTCAATCTCAAAGCCAAAGTTGAGCAAGGACAGAAAAATCATAAAGCATCTATCCAAGATCTTGAAAACAAGTTTGCGCGACTTTCTAACCAACATTCCTCTAGACCGTCTCGGTTCATTGCCAAGTAATACCCAATCCAACCCAAAACCATCAAATGATAAGACGCGTCCGTCCACCACAAACAAGAAATGAGCATATCAATGATGTCTTCACAAGAAGTGGTCTCTCGTACGATCCACCACCAAATCCTAATGAAAATACTCCTATCACCAATGATAGTGAGGATGAAACCGAGGAACCAAACACAACTCAAACCACCAAAAAGAAAAACATTCCATCCGTCAAGGCGTATACACCAAAAATTCCTTATCCTCAACGCCTAAAGAAAGAAAAGATGGAAGAGTGTTATAAGAAGTTCATTGAAATAATTAAAGAGGTTAGACTCAATGTTCCTCTCGTTGATGTCTTAGCCGGAATGCCCATTACGGAAATTTTGAAAGAACTTCTTAATAACAAAAGCAAGCTTGAGCAAATATCGCTACTTTCCTTAACGAAGAATGCTCACTATTGTCCAAAACAAGATCCCACCAAAGCTCGGAGATCACGGGAGCTTTCTTATTCCATGTACTTTCGGAATAATGTTAAATGTGATGCTTTGGCGATCTTGGAGCAAGTATCAATTTGATGCCTTATTCGTTGTATTCCAAGTTGTGTAACAACGACTGAAACCAACAAAATGAGCATTCGATTAGCAAATCATTCCTATCAATATCACTGTGGGAATCACGAGAATATGCTTGTTCAAGTTGGTAAATTCATTTTTCCCGTGGACTTTGTAATCTTGGAAATGGAAGAAGATAGTAAAGTTCCACTCATCTTAGGAAGACCTTTCCTAAATACCGCTGATGCAATCATCAAAGTGAAAGGAAAAGAACTCAACCTTGGAGTTGGGGAAGATCGAATCACTTTTCTAATCGATAAAGCGATGCGCTACCCACATTCTAGTGATGCACTTGTTTTAACATCGATATTATTAATGAAGTCACTGATGAAGAATTGGACGCATTACTTAACGAATCCGATCCATTCATGACTACTTCTGAAAAAATATTTGAAACAGATTTTGACAAAGAGTTTGATGGTTTCATGAAAGTAGAATTCGAAGGAGATAACTCAGAAGAAGAAGAAATGGAGGAAGAGGAAGAAAATTTTGAAGAAATAACTTTCAATGACGAGATGCGAATTAAATCCTCTATCGAAGAACCACCCACAGATCTCGAACTCAAACCTCTCCCATATCATCTTGAATATGCTTACTTGGAGGAAAACTCACTTCTTCCAGTAGTCATATCTTCATTGCTCGAGGATAGTGAGAAAGAAAGTTTAGTTTATGTCCTCAAAAATCACAAACAAGCTTTCGCTTGAAAACATCCGACATCCGTGAATTAGTCCCACCATCGCAAACACAAAATCAATTTTGAAGAAGGATTAAACACGTGGTAGAACGTCAACGTTGACTCAATCCCAACATGAAAGAAGTTGTTAAAAAGTAAATCATAAAACTTCGATCGGAATCATTTACCCAATTGAGGATAGCCCTTGGGTAAGTCATGTTCATTGTGTTCCCAATAAAGGAGGAATGACGGTTGTGACTAATGAACGAAATGAACTAGTTCCAACTAGAATCATCATTTGGTGGCGTTTGTATTGACTATCGTAAGTTAAACAAAGCCACCGAAAAGATCACTTTCCACTCCCGTTCATGGATCAAATGCTTGAAAGGCGGCGGAAATAAATTCTTTTGTTTCCTCGACGGATTTTCGGATATTTCAAATTCCTATCGATCCTAACGATCAAGAAAAGACCACTTTCACTTGTCCTTTTGGAACCTATGCATATCGGCGTATGCCTTTTGGTCTTTGCAATGCACTGCGACTTTTCAAGGTGTATGATCGCCATATTCAAGACATGCTAGAAACCTCCATGGAAGTTTTCATGGATGACTTTTCGATCTTCGAGAGACTCTTTTGAGGCTTGTCTTTTGTCACACCCCAAATTACATTTTGCGTGAATGGAATTCACGGGATTGACCGTCATAGCATCACAATCACAGTTATATTGAACGACCTAAAGTGTCATTTGGAAAATACATCGTTTGATTTAATAAAATAATCGAGTTTACAAAGTAGGTCCCAAATGAAAATCAACTTGCGGAAATAAGTTTGTTACAATTCAAACGATGTTTTAAAGCACGTAAAACCCAAGTGAGACGCGTCGTCATCGCGACTCCATGATGTGTCCCAATGCATGCCATGAAGTGAATGCCTTAGATACCGAGATAAAAACATGCTAAAAGTGTCAACACAAAGGTTGAGTGAGTTCATAGAGTTTGTTTTGAAATGTAAAGCCTTCAAAATCGTTTATGCAAGCAAAGGCATTGTAAATCCACCGGCCCAAGTTCCGCCCATACAAAACTTGCAACCGTGTATTCACAACCAACCCGGAATGTGTATAGTTTATGTTCAAACATATGATGTCAAATGAATTCACAATAGTACCTAACTCGACGTAGAACCATAGCACTTAATCAATAGTACTTAACTCAATGTATCAAGAGTCAGTCGACATAGTACTTTATCTGACGTAGAACTATAGCACATAATCAATAGCACCTAACTCAATGTATCGAGAGTCAATCGATTTAGAGCGTTATCTGACGTAGAACCATAGCACATAAGCAATAGCACCTAACTCGATGTATCAGTAGTCAACTGATATAGTACTTTATTCGACGTATAACTATAGCACGCAAACATGAACAATTTATATAGTACAACATTCGGTTTTGAAATGATGTAATCATGATAGGAGTTATCCTTAAATATATAAAGTACTTGTGAAAAATAAAATCAAGTAGTTGAGCATGTATCTCCCCCAAAAATAGTACAAAACAATTGAAAATGGGGCTATGAAAACTCACGGTAATCCGTAATAGTTTAAAGTACTTGTGAAAAATAGTTAAGCATGCGACTCCCCAAGCAGCTTATGAAAACAAGTAAGCGGGGCTATGAAACTCACTTGGTAAGCGGTATGATGGCAAAAGTGAGTACACCGAGGTATAATGTGATCGTTAACAGGGACCTATTACGAATGATATGATAAGTCATGAGTTGCAATGTAATGTTATGCATGCATTTCGTATGTTATTTATACCATTTGCGAGTTTTGAAAAATATCACTTATCGTCGAAAAATACTCTTTTGACGTCTTGACCCTTCAAAATGACTTTACAAGTATTTACGTCAAAATGTCATCCTACAATGGTTTTATAATGATTTATGGTGAAATTTTCACTTTTCGTCGTAAAACAATGTCGTCGGAATTTTTATAAAAGTAACAAAAATGGCTCCGGAAAACTAGTCGTAAAATGGTGTACGTCGATCGTTAGAGAACGAACTCGACTGTTTTGGAAAGTTTGTATCGAAATCTAAAAGTTTCAGTTCAGGAGTTTTCGTCCAAAAGGTCTCGATCATAAAGATATTAAGGGTTAAAGTTAGTGATTTTGTTGAATTGTTGTGCAGAAAAATGAGTTTCGGCCAAGTTTGAACATCCGTAATTAATTTACTATAACTCCGCTTTACAAACAGCTTGTTGTTTTGAAAAATATGGCCGGTGAACTTGATTTTACTAGAAGACATTTCGTTCCAAAAAGTTTCACAACTTCGTTAAAACAGCCCTCAACGAGGACGTTACGACTACCGTAACACTTGTATCGTAAAATAATATAGTTTTTCGTAAAATAATAGTTACGGCAAATTTATGAAAACGTGCATATCTTTGTCGTTTCAAATCCGTTTTCACGTATAATACGTCCTTAGCTTCGATCGAAGTAAACTAATATATTTTGACAAGTCGAAATAATTTGTGAAGCTTAAGGCTCGTTTTGACCCGAACAAACTAAAAATAGTATGCTGAATTTTTTCGAAAATAATATATTTCGTCGTCAAACTTGTAAAATCCATAACTTCTTCGTTATAAGTCCGTTTTATCCGTTCAAGCGGCCAACGATTCGTTTAAAGTATATTTTCTAAATATCAAGGCCAAAGTTTCGTACCAACTGTCGGTTTTCCAGAAAAATGAAACAAGGACAGAACCTAATTTATACGTATTGAAAATAGTTTTTCTCGGACAAAACCTATTCTAATCCCTTCAAATCAACTCCAAAGCTAATCTAATCCTACCATACACCTTCTTAGGGTGTCATGGGTTCCTAATCACCATCAAGACCAATGAATACCATGGGAATATTTATAGGATGACCAATATATATATATATAACTCAATAAATCATGAAAAATGGTATAAATCACATATCATGCATACTTTCTCCAAAAAAAGAAACATGAAAATGAAAGAAACAAGCTTACAAATGAATATGATGAGGTGCTAGTAACAAGGTAAATCCTAAACACTCTTGGTTTTTATTTCAAAACCATATAAAGAGTGATAACTAGATTGATTAAACACTTGATCTTAAGAAAATATTTTGATCCCTTTGAAACCTCTATGTAGAACCGGTTCTTGAAGAAGCAAAAGAGAGAAAAGAAAGCTTTTTCTAACACTTGAAAATGATTGTGAAGTGAATGAGGTAGAAATGTTCAAGTAAGACTTTTATGCATTGTGTATATACATAAACATTCAAAGACCATGCATTATTAATTGCCAACCATCCTTGTGGCCGGTTTTTGTGGCTTCTTGTTCCTCAAGATATTTTTTTTTTATCAAATGTATAATGTAACATTTACTTGTATATAATTTGTGAGAAAGTGTAGGTAAAGGTATAAGTGAAGGTAAATGGAAAGTTTTGGTACAAGTAAGTTTTAATAGGTCAAAATAGAATGTAATGAGATAATAAAAATTGTAAAATACATTCCTTGTGAAATTTGAGTGATATAAAAATTATCGAGTAGTTTTAAGAAAACCGTCGTAATAATTTAACTTCAACGATTTGCGCATCAAATAAATTTAAAACACTAGGAAAACTCAAAATATAGTTTTATAAACTAAATGTAAGTTTAAAATACATCGGGATCATTTTGAAAGTAACGGATTAAATATTTAAAATAATAACTCACGCGATAACGTTTATTAAATATAAAAATTACGCGTTGAATGCGAAATGAAATGTCATGAATGAACTAATGAGATGCAAATGATGTCAATGAAATGTAGACTAATCTTAGTCCATATGAAATATACGTGATGTTATGATCATGAATTCGCCGCTAAACCATAAAGGTTACGCGAATTTGGAACAAGTAAACCAAGTTTACGATAAATGTTAAAATAATGAGGCATAAATTGTGTCAAGAAATGACCTGAAAGTACGGGTTGTCACATTCGCCCATCAAAAGGAATTCATCCTCGAATTCAATCG
>CM040239.1:147807994-147839307 GCA_022545495.1 Chrysanthemum lavandulifolium
TTCTTTTACGCCTTAGCGCAGCTAGATTCTGCCACTTTCTTGCCATTGCAACTAGCTTCTTGAGGCTGACCATTTTGTTATATGGATTTGTATGAAGATAGATAAACTTGTAAGATGCTTATTCTTTGGTTTATGCTTGAAGAAAGAAGTGAACTCTTATGGTCCTATATATATTGGCAAAAAGCTAAGAAGATGATAGCATTGGTCATAATTGAGCTTTAGGAGTATAGGAAGAAAGAAGAGGCAAAACCATGTGATATTAGATGCATCAACTTTAGGAACACAATACATGGTGGCAATTGGTGGGTGTGTTTTCTGGTTTTTGAATGAAAGGAAGAGCTTATAATTTGTTGACACGTGGGTCCGAAAACAAATGGTTTGTATACTTGGCAGTAATGCTGCATGTGAACCACAAGTTACTAGATTGACCCATTTACAAAAGTATGTTTAATGTAGAAAAGTTCCTAATCAAGACTTGTATGTTTGGGTAGAAATGTTTTAAAATTCAATAAGGAAGCTTACACAAGTATTGGATTGATAGGTATTTTCAACATTTATTTATAGTCTTAAAGTACTTGAAAAAAATTCATTTGCAAAGACATAAAGTCATTGCTATATGGCCAATATCATTGTTACTTGTGTTAGCAACTAACAAATGATGTTGCACAAACTACAATCGTGTATCTTTTAAACCACTAAAGAAACAAACAGTTTTACTATATTGTTCATATTATATGACACTGCAAGAGTCTGAACCAAGGAAACCAAAAACTGAACAAAGACTAAATAAACATTGACAAAATACAGGCTATACGCCTGTAACTAGTTTGATTCTCAATAGTTAATTCCATAATTTTCTGGAATTGAGTTCACAGAGGCTTGTTTCAAAACTGAAACCAACCATAACAATTCAGTCAACAGTACAGTTCAGGACCTAACAGAATTCAAAACCATACCATATCAAACCAGTGATAGGTAGGATATCTAGCTGGTTTATCATGCCCGGTTTTGACCCATCATCAGATCATAGATTACAAAAGGAAGGCAATGTTTTAATATCAAAATTGCATAAAAAAGAACTCGTGTATGCACAGATATAGGGCCTCCATAACCTAATGAATGACTCTGCTTCGTAACAATTATTGGCTTTCTTGGTCAGCAGAAGGTGAAGCAGCAGCGGGTTGCATAAGTGGAAAGTTTGGAGGCAAAGTAAATGTGGGTTGTACAGCATCAGCAATACCTTTACAAGACATTGCCAGAGAGTAGCCAAGAGCTCTTGCAACTGGAACAGCAACTGCATTCCCAACTTGAATATAGCTGCAAAATTTTATACAAGTCCTTAAAAGGCATGTTTATCATAATTGTTTACTACGTGGCAACAACTGAATTTGAAACATAAATTGAAATAACAATCCAAATACTTTTCATAGGGTACTGTATGATGCAAGGCTAAAAAAAGGTAAATATTTTTTATTAAATGCTGTTTGTTGCAGATAATTCACCGGCTGCTAACAGCAGGGATGATATACCCATGATTAATACAATAACTATGATCACAAAAACTAGTTATTTATACAAACGTTATAATAAAGCAAACTAAATTATCTTTTATATTTTGGAAAACTTTTTAATCTTTCAGCCTCTTTGAAATACTTTATTTTTTGCTAAATCTTTGAATTTTACTAATTTGACATCTAAGTTCAGACATAACAAATAAACTATAACCCAAACAATCACAATTTCGCCTAAAAAAATAGAACAACCAATTTAAAATAAACTAAGACCCAAAGGTTTTGATAAAAATTATATTTTAAACACTTCGTCGTGACTTTCCAGTCATTTTGTAATGGTATCAGATGTGTAACACAAAATTCAGTGATGTATGAGATTGACGCCAAAGACTCAATATGCAAAAGCTGTGTTATCAGTGGAACAAATTTATACACTCATTCCTTACCGTTCTTTGATTGGGCCAAGAAGCTTATAATAATCCGAAAACCTTGGGGCGTGCATTCTCCTAATAGTCAGCACTCTATCTTGTGCAGGATGTATAATCGCCTAGATAGATACATCAATTATCAGATGAGAAGCATAAATACATGCCTCAAAGCATACATGTTCTATACAAAGATGGCTTTTAGTTGGTTTTACCTGGTTGTGTGGCTCTGCTCGTGTGACAACTGTCGGTACAGTTTCATCCCACCACAGCCGTCAAAGGGCCTGCACATTCATGTGATAATATATGTAAGAAAACTACACATAAAACCTGCTTATTATGTGTGTAAGAGGCGAGATAGTAAAGTTACTTTAAAGAGCGCCCATCCACAAAGCTCATTGCATAATCAGGTACCTGTCATTATTAAATAAAATGGAATCAGTTTCAAGTTCACAAAGGTTTGGGTAAACCAAGTCCCAAAACCCAAAAAACTGACTGTAAATTGTGCATTTTAGAATAAAACATGCTACAGAAAATATTCAAGCACCAGCCTACCAATGGTTTTCCAGAAGGCAATTTCTCTTTCACACTAGTATCCCATTCAACCCGATTTCTAGCTCCAACTTTAACACCATTTAAATCCCAAAATTAGCACCCTATAAAGCAGGAAAAGTGAATTACAATACTAAGTGACTGAAAATAGCCAATATGAGAAGAGAAGGTAACACACCTTCTTCTTTGGTATCTTGCAAACACGGTGGTAATCATCATCATTTAACTTGAGTGGACGATGATCATACAAAGGGTGGTCCAAAGATTTTTGGCCTAATGCCGAATTTCCAGGCATTTCTATGGAAGCACCAGGAAAGACATACAAAAAACAGCAAATGATACGAGATTAGACAGCAGCATCAGTTTTAGACAGCTTGTGGCAATCAAAGAAACCATACGTACTTATGTAGACACAAAGAGAGTTGGCATATAAACAATAACAGGCCATGTTACATAAACTTTAAACTAAATAGGCCAACTTTGACTCATACAAAACCAAATAACTAGCTTTAAATCAAACCAATCAGGGGTCTTCATATTTGTACATTATTAATAAAAGATTTTTTACTTTTATAATCAAATTTGACACACTGAATGTATACTAATAATTTGTATCATTAGAAAGTATTTGTTTCAGGTTAACCCAAACCAGCCAGTTTTAATATGTAAAAAGTCAACATGAACAACACACACAGCCCACACATTTTGCCTTCTCTATCAAACAAACATTAAGCAGTCGGCAAGAATATAATTCTTCACTCACCATTCTTTTTTAGTCTGATAAATTTCTGAAAGTCAGTTTTGGGCATCCCTCCGTACGGCATTTCATCTCTTGATTCATTATTTTCAACCTATAAATTAAAAAATAGAATGTCTTAGTTTCACCATTAGATATAATTACAATTTCTAGCGCACAAAATATATTACATAGTGTGAGACTGTGAGCAAGAGCAAAAGATCTTACAGAAGGAAGATCGGAAATGGCGTCTTCTAGGAACAATTCTCTCTCCAATTCAACTTTATTACCTTCATCATGCACAACAGCATTTGACTGCAGAAATCATATATCCAAGAAAATCAAACTCATTTATTGGCATTTCATTAACTTACTGTGTTAACATTCCAATTTATAAATTGTATAGAATTAGTACCTCAAATTCTAAAGGAGATACTCCTCTGTTAACAACTTTGTGGGTTGGTAACGGGTATTGGGGCAATTTCTACAAATGAAACAAGTGTTACTAAAACAACTATACCACAAATGCATAAGCTTATTGCATAAAAAAAAAGCTTTAAAATCACCTCACTGGGTGCCGCGCCCCACATGAACATTCTCATTCGGAACTGTGGAAGGCCATAGGATCCCGCAACCATTAAACCAACACGGGCTTGATAATTATTAGCAACTAACCGCCCCAAAGCGTACCTACCCAAATAGCCTTTAGCAAACTTAACAATGTCTACAACATTCTCCATTATAGCAAACCGTGGCTTCAAATATTCAACGATGTCCATGTAGACAACTAACTGTTTGTTCTTTTCGTCTTTTAACGGGTTTTCTTTGTCCCTAAATCTGTTGAAACCGCTTATCCCTTGACATGGGGGCCCACCACAAATGACATCACAATCTCCCTACAACAATTACCAGTAAGAAACTTTAAAACAAAACATTTGCAGGATTTCAGTTTTCATTTGTTAAAAAGATCCATTTGCAAACTCATTTCCTTAACAGTGTTGAAAGAATCATTAGGCAGATCCAACCACTTTTTTATGTGTCAAATTAAACCTGCAGTTATTCATAGTTAAACAGGAAGCAAATGTAAAAGGTATTTGCAGACTTACAGGCAAAGGCAAAAGCTTAGACTTGTATCCATTAACCACGAACTCTTTAATCTTCAATTTACAATCACTGATACAAATACATAGAGTATAAGTACAAAGATTATCATAAATAAACGTAAATTAAAAACATTAGACTAAATTTACATACCCCAATGTATCTATAGGCTCCCAAGTGTCATCTTCTGGACCATAACCCTTCCATTGAACCTATTAAAGGATCAGATGACCATCAGTCTACAAGTTCCTGATTTTGGTTCTAGTAAACCATAACAAACAAGGCCACAAACTTGGTAATACAGACCTTGAAGCATTCTTTACAAGCACTTATTGAAGTTTACTATTTAATTGCAAATGAAATTACTCTCTGAGCAAACTTTCTATACAGATTAAAGTCAAGTATATGATTACAGAAGTCTAAGCACACTGACAGCTGAATTTGAAATTATCTTGCCACATTGGTAGATTTCTTTCCAAAAATTATGTCAGTTTAACAATAATGTAAAGTTTATTGAATATCCGCAGAAAAATATATTGCATCAGCAAACTTTCTATACTGAATGTATTAGAGTATATGAGATAGATTTTGAGACCACGCTGATAACTAACTTAAAAGACACTTTGGTGGATCGATTTTCAAATAATATGCAAGAATTTTTTAAAAACAGAATACTTGAGGTAGCCTAACATTTTGTATCACGTAGAATTACCTTTAGATACAGCCCATGCTCCTTGGTCTTTTTTGGATCACCATAGCAGATACCTACAATATTTTCAACCTCAAATACCTCCTCATTATCAGGTGCAGCATCAGTATCACCATCGTCAGCTTCATCATCTTCTTCAGCATTTTCAGCAACTTGATTTTCTTGGAAATCACCGTCTCCAGCTACATTAAAAGTCTGACAAAGGACCGCCCACTCTCTCAACAACCTCAGAAAATCCTCTGCTGATTCATTCCTTACCTAAAATTACAGTGTCAAATGCTGATTGTAAGAAGAGGAATCTAATAAAGATAAAGAAATCACAAGTGTGGTCAAAAAAATTTACCTCAGTTTCAGGGTGGTTGAGTTGTAAGCTCGCACATGCGTATTCATTCAAGTCTACAGCCCACCTCTGTTACAAAACAGCACCAAAAAATTAGATAAAATACACATTGAAATTTTAAACACTAAAAACTTGGTACACACCGTAACAAGATTCACATCTGCCATATTGGCACCAAGGCATAACCCCGTAGACATAGCTCCACAACCCGAATAGAGATCGAGCATCCTCAACTGAGACTTTTTGCTATCTTTGACTTGAGAGACTTCATTACCAGCACAGTCAACAGAAATAGTAGAATCAGACTCTACTGCATCCCCCTCGTTATCTACATTTAAATGTTCAAATATACCAAAGTTTTAGTTTGACACTTAATGGCACTACAGCTTAGATTTATAACATATAAGTTTAGTTTAGCAAGATGTACCGAGTGGCAAGCTTTGGTAAGTCGAATAAGGTACTAAATAAGCCATATCATAATAGTAGTCACCACCTCCAAGTTTTTCTCGTTTAACAGCAGCCTCAGCCTAAAAATAAGTAGCCGAATATTTACAACATGGATAAAATCAGTTGAGCTTCTAAATTAAAAACATTAAAATGTATATACTTACATTCAAAGGCACTCGGACTATTTTTAACTTTTGTATAAGGCAATCAAGTGGGTTGTCATCTTTGACTTCAGAAAGAAATATCCGTTTATTATCAATGAGATTTGAACATGCTTCGATAATCTGAAATAGGAAATGAAATACATTGATATTAGCATGCTTGTACATAAAGACATTCAAACAGTAATTGTAAAAAACACAAAGCATATATTGGAATATCTTACTGTGTCCTTTGCGCGATAAAACCATTGAGCCCTAAAATATAATATGCCATCAACTCCTTCAAACATTTCGATAACTCTACATATATAGCTATCCTCGTTCTCAGAAGCCTATAAAAAAAGACATGCAGTTATAAATAAAGCAATCTAAGTTTGATTACATACGCAGCAATTTCATTTTTCAATACAACAAATCAGGCTTCAACATATCTTAAGAGTACGAGAATAAAGACCTGCACATAGCCATCATCACCAAGCTTAAAGTGCACACGCCCGTCAATAAGTGCTTGAGTATAATGCTTTTTAGCTTGCATATACTCAACCCTATAATTTCAATTACAAATACCAATCAGAGTTATAAATCCACATAAAAAACAGTTAAAATCATGCAATTATCCTAAATTAAAAAAATTGAACCATGAAGTATTTACCCGTTGAAGGTTTCAGTGTGCCTAGCTTCTCCAAGCTTTTTCTGTAACCAAAAAAGAAATGGGCTATTTAGACAAAACAATTCCACATTTAACACTACTAAGTTTAAACATATACACGCTAACCAATCATATGTATTATTTAACCATTTGCTAAATTCAGATTATATTTCCCCTTTAACAAGGGTTTAATATAGAGCAATGCAGCAATAAACAAACAGCCTTATGTTTACAGCGTAAATTTATAAATTCTTAAAAGACCTCAAAACAAAACTTTTATAATATCAATGTTATTTATTTAAATCAAAATGATTGACCTCAAAATATGTAAACTTTTTCAAAGATTTAATACATTCAGCTCATTTTATACTGCCAAACACATACTGCAAAATAACAACTTAGAGAATAAAGACCATATATTAAATCACATTAGCATACAGTAAACTGAGTTTAACACATCTATTTGCTATGACCAAATAAAACTACAGCTGCAAATAAAATGAATCAAACATATAAACGTACTAATTAGCCAAATGCATTTCATATTGTGACAGTCACACAAGTACTTTTTTAATGAGGACTCGTATGTTTGGAACCTAAATATTTGACTATAGACAATACTTAAATGAAGCTTTCTCAATTTAAGTAAATGCAGGTTAGCCATTGTTTAAAAGAGAGCCCAAGACAACGTTTACTGTCGTTTTTTAAGATAATAGACAACAAGTTCAATACAAGTCTTAGCAATACATCTCCAATCAAAACATTATCAAATACAGTAAATAATTGTATAAAATTGAAATAGGCTAAACTTCATACACTATCGAAATACCAGACTTTACAACAGAATCCAAATTAACCAAACTTTATAAAAAACTGTATTTAACCAAGTTAATAGAAAGATCAAAATACCCATACTTTATATAAAGCTATAATTACCCAAATTTATACAAAAACAATACATCCAAACTTTATAGAACTATTTGACTTTATACTTTATGGAAAATCGAAACACATTAACTTTACACAGAATCTAAATATTAAAAACTTAAACAAAATCAAAACACCCAAACTTTGCACATACTTATTTCACTACTTTGTAACCCTAAACTTTATACTTTATAAAAATCAAATACAAAATTACCCAAACTTTATAGTTTATAAAACATCAAACATACCTTTACTTTATACTATATTCAAATTCCCTAAAATTTATATAGAAAACAAAATTACCCTAACTTTATAAAAACCAAGAACCCTAACT
The DNA here is from genome assembly GCA_022545495.1 of Chrysanthemum lavandulifolium. Classification (NCBI taxonomy): domain Eukaryota; kingdom Viridiplantae; phylum Streptophyta; class Magnoliopsida; order Asterales; family Asteraceae; genus Chrysanthemum; species Chrysanthemum lavandulifolium. The sequence continues at coordinate 147,815,887 of CM040239.1, forward strand.
GTATACAAAATCAAAATCACCAAACAATAATCACAAACAAAAACAAATTACATCAATCAACATTATAAATAAACAAAACATTTTATAAAAATCATACCGTTCTTGGCAAGTAACGATACGGCCAGTTTCGCCTCGCTTCGTCTTCGGCGACAACAGATTCCTCCACAAAAACACTATCTTCCACCATTTCATCCTTTGGCGCCACTTCAGGCACCTCTTCGGGCACCACCTCTTCAGGAACCACCTCCTCAGGCACTTCAGGCACCAGATCTGCAACCTCTTCTTGTTTAACTTCTTCTTCTTGGTTTACTTCTTGGTTTTCAGGTGTTTCTAGTTTTGGGATTTTGGAAGGAGAATGTGAGGATGATGATGTTGAGGTGGTTTTTCTTTTTGCTCTTTTAGCCATTTTTTTACGTTGGTTTATTTTTTTATTTTTTTATTTTTGTTTGGAGAGAAATGGGGAAGATGGTTTTGGGTTGAATGTGGGAGAGTTGTGGCGGAAAGGGTTTTTTTAATGGGGTGTTTGGGCGGGAAAGTGAAAGTTGAAAAGGGGTTTTTTAGGTTTAGGAGGGAATGTGAAAAGAGTACCTAAAATTTACTGTGTTACAGCCCATTTATACAACTGGACTGGAATACTGGATTCTGAATTGATTTTAGGCCTTTGTTTAGCTAAGTTTATTTAACATAAGCTGATTTGGGCTTATTTTTATAAGCTTCGATTTTATAGCTTATTTTGAGACTTATCGGCTTATTTTAATTTTATTATGATATGATAAACTTATAAAAGCCGACAAATCTCAAAATAAGCAAAAAATTAGATCTTATAAAAAATAAGCCCAAATCGGCTTATGTTAAATAAGCTTAGCCAAGCATGGCCTTAATTGATTAATTGGCGTAAGTAACTGTTGTCTAAATAAAGCTTTTATAAGTTATAAAATAGCATTTGGTTTTAAAAGATTATAGAAATATTATTATTTTTTAAATTTTTTATAAATTATGGATATATTTGGCAAAAGTAAGTGCTACTGATATCAGAGATAGAGTTGTAGATGAAGATGATGAGGAAGATTATAAAAACAGATTATGTAGCATTTGATTTTCAGAAATTTTGAAAGATTATTTTTATAATTTTTTATAAGTTTTGTATATTAAACGAAGCTTATATTTTAAATAGCTTATGCATAATCTCTCAATAATCATGTGTATCAAACATTTCTTATGTTTGTCAAGCAAAGCTTATATTTTAAGGGGGCGTTTGGTTGGGGTAATTTGAAATTTCGGAATTTTAAATTCTAGAAAATTTAAAATTTTGAGAATTTAAAATTTCAGAATTTAAAATACCTTCGCATGTTTGGTTGACAGAAATTTATAAATATATTTTTTATTTTTTTAATATAAATTTCATAAATATTCTATTTAAAAGTTTATAAAAATTTATAAAAAGTTTATAAAATTTTATAAAAAAAGTTTATATAAAATTTTTATAAAAGAAGTTTATAAAAAGTTTATAAAAATTTATTAAAATAGTTTATAAAAAGTTTACAAAATTTTATAAATAAAATTTATAAAAAAGTTTATAAAAAAATCATAAATATTCAATTTAAAAGTTTATAAAAAAACAATAAGAAAAAAAGTTTATAAATTTTTTTTCAAGTAAATTAAAATTTCTCACTTTTTGGAGGCATTCTAATTCTCTCCATTTTGGCAATTCGTGGAATTGTAAATTACTTCAAATGCCCTCATTTGAGTTACCAAACACGATATTTGAAGTGAATTGAAATGCAAATGCCTCAATATCATCAATTTTTTAACCAAACGCCTTTAAGGGCGTTTGGTTGGAATAATTAAATTCGGAATTTTAAATTCTAGAAAATTTAAATTCTTGAGAATTTAAAATTCCGGAATTTAAAATACCTTCGCATGTTTGGTTGACAGAAATTTATAAATATTTTTTATTTTTTTAATATAAATTTCATAAATATTCTATTTAAAAGTTTATAAAAGAAATTATAAAAAAAAGTTTATAAAACATTATAAAAAAACTTTATAAAAAATTTATAAAAAAAAGTTTATAAATAATTTATGAAAAAAGTTTATAAAAAAAATTTGTAAAAAAAATTTATAAAAAATTTATAAGAAATTTATAAAAATAATTATAAAAAAAAGTTTATAAAAAATTTATAAAAATTTATAAGAAATTTAAAAAAAAAAATTATAAAAAAAGGGTTTATAAAAAATTTATAAAAATTTTATAAGAAAATTATAAAAATAATTATAAAAAAAGTTTATAAAATTCTATAAAATAGTGTATAAAAAATTTATAAGAAATTTATAAAAAATATAAAAAAGTTTAAAAAATTATAAAAAAGTTTATAAAAATTTATAAGAAAATTATAAAAATAATTATAAAAAAAGGTTAATAAAAATTTATAAAAAGTTTATAAAAATTTATAAGAAATTTATAAAAAATTATAAAAAAAAAGTTTATAAAAATTTATAAAAAAGTTTATAAAAATTTATAAAAGAGTTTATAAAAATTTATAAAAGAGTTTATAAAAAATGCATAAATATTCTATTTTAAAGTTTATAAAAAACAATAAGAAAAAAGTTTATAATTTTTTTCAAGTAAATTAAAATTCTCACTTTTGGGGCGTTCGATTCTCTCCGTTTTGACAATTCGAATTGTAAATTACTTCAAATGCCCCTTTGAGTTACCAAACATAACATTTGAAGGAATTAAAATCGAATGCTCAATATCCTCCAAATTGCCCCAACCAAACGCCCCTAAGATAGTGTGCCAAACACGCCTACAAACCCATAAAATAAGCTTAAACAAACACCCTTTCAATAATAGAAATAGGGTTTCTGGTGTGGTTTCTTTGTTGGGAATGTTGCATTAGAGGAGAGCATTATAGACTGTGGACCGGACCGATTCGAGAAACCGGACCGGATCGAACATATTTCGGTCCAGTCCTCGGTCCACCTTTTTCTCATTTCAATCTTCAGTCCGGTCTGGTCTTGTGCACAACCGACTATTATGCCTTGTTGGACCGAACGGACCTAGACTTAGACCGAACATTTCGGTTTGGTCTTCGGTCCAGAATTTTAGACCAAATCGGTTTTTGATCCTGTCCCATTTTTTGACCATGATGAGCCCTATGTTTCATGATCAACTTAGAGGTGTTTACACTTAGCAATAATTGAATTGGAACTTTATACATTTTAATAATGATATCCATAACTTTTAATTGTGGTTAATTGGTTAGATTCTTTGTGCATGATATGGAACTTGACTAACTAACAAGATAATGTAAATAGGTTGGTTGGTTTGTAAAAAATGAGTTTAACACATATACCTCGGTAGGGATGAGCACGCTACTAGTTTGGTACCGAACCGGCACCGTTTTTTAGGTACCGGATTTTTTCCCGACCAAAAGTGGTAGTCCCGTTCCCGGAATCAATGGTATTCCGGTACCGGTACCGGTTCCGGTACCGGGTTCGGGTAAATCGGTACCATACCTTGTTAAGCACCGTTTTTTCATTAAGATAATTGTTTGATTCTACAACGTTATGATGATCATCCGTGTTTGATGTTTGAGTAAAAGTGTAAAACATGTTGCTACGTGCAGTTACAAATTACAATTGGATTTTTATTATAATAGTTTTCCATTACGAAGCTGTCAAAACAGCAAGAAATTTAATTCTAGCAGCTAACTAATATGTAGACCTTGCAAACACAAAGATCCAATCCATCAGCCTTGGATTTCAGTAATGAAAATGTGACAGCATTAAAGACCAATGCCAAATTGACAATGTAGTAAAAAGTGATTATTTTTGGAAATTCTCATATTAAAATGGGATATACTCCGTAATACTTGCTGTACAATTTTCGTTAGATACTAGCACCGCCGATCCAACCTTCAATTATCGACACAGTGAAGCGTTTTGATACTGCTCCTGCAGGCCATGTCTTAAACATAGAAATAGCAAAGATAAAAGAATTGGGTGAGAATTAATTATGTGGCTTGTATTATTGTACATGGAGAAAGTTGCATGTATACTTTTAAGTTATACACATATTTTGGTTTCGCTGTTTAATAGAACTCACCATGATCTTTTTATTATTCTTAAATATATGGTTGTTGCATCTTGTATAGTTAGTTTTGTTTTGCTAATAATCTGTTCTTGGTGTCTACTTACTTGTTCCATCTTTGTTTTGATCTACGAAAAGGATCATGAGTGTTTGGATCGGCATTGTAACTCAAAAAAATGGCCTTTTATATTCCGGTACCGGAACCGGGACTTCCCGTTTTTTTCCCGTACCGATTTTCAATGGTACCGTTTTTATTTTCCGCTTGTTTCCTAGTACCGGTACCGTACCGTGTATTGTAAACCGGTACCGGTACGGTTCCGATACCGTACCGTTTTTCCGGTACCAATGCTCATCCCTATACCTCGGTTTAGGAACATAATCAACAACTATATCAACACTCATTTGAGCATTGATATGGGCCTATGGGTGTTCATCGGTTCGGTTATCGAGTTTGCAGGTTGTATGGTTTGGGTTTATCGATTTGAAAATTTTAAAAGTCAAAAATAAATCAAACCAAACCAATTATAGAACGGATAAAACCAAACTAAATTTGAATTTAGTTTGGTATTGGTTAAAACCAAAAAAACCAAATTCAAGTAAACATAAAAATATAATCTAGAAATCATAACTAAAAATTTAAAAGTTTATATAAAATTAACAAATCAAAATGTCACCCAAATTGCTCAAGTAAATTAACAAAACTTGAGTTTAAAAAATCAAAAAGTTTCACAACTTAAAGGAAGTAAATAAAAGCAAAATAAGATAAAATTTTCTTTAACGAAAGTCTTCAGAAGTCTTATTAACTTGAATATTCCATCTTCAAGCATTCAGAACTAATTAAATATCAATAATGTTGTTTAGAATGACTAGAAGGTTACCCGCGCAATGCAGCGGCGGGTACATGGTTTTTGTTTGGGAAGATGTTGATCTCGTGAGATGGGGAGTGAGATAATGAGTGTTTTGCTTGTGGTTGTGTTGTTGATTGTAGGTTGTTTGTGGGTATTTATATCCCATAAGTTATAGTATAGATTAAAAGCATGAATTAAAAATGTATTAATGATTAGGCGTTTTTTCTAAATTATATTGCAGTTTTCTTTTTTCATTAAACATGTTTAATGGAAGATATCTGTTACGAATTGGGCTCTTTAAGACATTCAAATGAAATTCAGACAATTCAAATCTCATTGACTAATGACTCTTTAGTTAATTTCCTATTAAGGAAATGTTTTTGGTCTTAATTTTTATAAGACTTCTTATATTAGAAAGTCCCAAATGTTTTATATAGTAGTATAGATAAGATAGAAATTGTGTATATTTAAATTATTATATTTTATGTAGATAGAGATATTCAAATTCTTTCGTTTGGTTTGGTTATATTTTTGTCAAACCATAAACCAAACCAAACACCAAATAAATACTTCGGTTCGGTTTCAAACCAACCCATACACCAATTAAAATATTCGGTTCGGTTTTATTCAAGTTTGGTCTGGTTTAAATTTTGATTTGTTCGATGTCAAACCAAACACTGAACACCCCTAAATATGGCGTTGGGAAACCGTTTATAAAATAATACAAATTAGATCTAAGACTATCAATACCAATATGTAGTAAACAATATGAATATTTTACAAAAGTCATGCTATGGAGATATTCAAACTAATCAATGATGAATACATGATATTTTTAAATCGCACATGTTGCATTATGTTTGAAAACGAGTGAGAGGAACCCGTCGCGTTGCGACGGGAGTGTTTGCAAGTTTTTTGTTATGAAAATAACTAAATGAAATTAGGGAAATTCATCAATTGATTAGCTATAAATTAGTAGTCAAATAAGTTTGAATTTTGTTATTGAAAGTGAAAACAAATCATAAGAGGTTATTATGATAAATCAACATATCCTCACTTTTCTTTTTCTTTTGGTTATAAAATTACGGTTGGTAACGTCACTTCAGCAAACTCGAACTCTAAAACGACGACGCATTAAACACTCACATCAGCAAACATCCCAAACATCAAATGCCCAATTCTTGAAACAACCACGCATTTAACATTCAAATCAGAAAACACCCCAAACACATCAACCATTTTCAAGTAATTGTTCTCAATATCTCTTACCGTAACTCCTATTTGCATGAACATAACACACCTAATGCACTAACAAACTAAAAATATGCAACAAATAAAACACAAAACAGTAGAAATAAACTACATAGTTGCACCTTACAAACCACATACTCAATTTCACCTTCTCTATAGGCCATCCAATTTTTAATACTTCCTATGAAAAACTTTAAACAACGGAAATCTTCTAACACCATACAAACTGAAAAAATATATGAAAATATCATGATAGCCAAATAAAACACTACTTATAACAAAAACCATATAAATTCAACACTCATTATCACATATCAGACTTGTCACAAAGATCAATCAAATCAAACACATATCCACAAAACGACAAACTAAAAAAAAACCAAAATACCTTACATTAACAAATCAGATGGCAATGAAACCTTGATATCAATTCTTAAAACACCGAAACCCTGATCGCTCACCACTCTCTCTAATGTAACCCAACAACAACCAGTTTGTGTGTTTAGAGAGAGAAGCCACAAACTAAACAAATAAATGGGTGATAGCTTATAACGATTCTAGCATTGCTATAATTAAAGACAAGTGTACAACATGCAACCAACCCTATAATATAATTGGCACACAAAGGGACAGTGGAAACAGGTGTACAACATGCAATGTGTCACAACCCTAAATGTCACAGCGAAAAAGTAACTGGGGGCATGACGTTCATAGCACAAAGACAAGATATAAAGAACGACATCTGCATGAGTCGTTTGAAAAAACACGTTCGATTGAGTAAATAATGTTTAACAAGAACAATTTTTTAAAAGTGCACATCACAAATGAAAAGAGTTTTAAGTTCACATCGAATGTCATAATAATGCAAAAGATCTTCATGATGGTGACACCGCAAAATGTGACTCTATAAGTAATTTCTCCAATGCAAACCAAGCTAGTAAGATCAATGACTTGAGAAATACATGCTAAACGTTAACATAATGTTGGTGAGTTCAAAGATTTAAGTAAATGTAAAAGTGGACCACAAGATTTCCGTGTGTGACTATTATAACAAATACAATATCACATAAAAGTATTACTATAGCACTAAGATCATTACCCCGAAGCCTTAATCGTTTATAGTTTTGTTCGTCTGCAAGTGTTCCATTCCGTGAACACTCAAGTTCCTCAAATGATTATGCGTCCGTTTGATATACCGGGCAACTACCCGGACGAGGGTTAATAGATCTATTCACAACATTCGTGCTTACTATGTAATTAACGGTTCATGATAGTGGGGATCAAGTACTTGTGTCCGTAAGTAAAAGCAAGCAATATATTCTCACTTCAAATTATTTCAAAATGAGTAGTGAACAAGTAAAAGTAGGGCTATGAAACTCACCTCAACAAGTGGTGAATACGGGAAAGTATAAGGTAAGTTCAACGAGCAAAATCCTAACCACGACCTAGATAAACAAGTCGTCTTAGAAATGTTACGATATGTACTAAATGAATATTAGTTTTGTAAAGTTTTATCACCCTTATATACTTGTAGTGAAGTTAAATAAAGTTTCGTACGTCAAATCGTTTAAGAAAAACAAGTAAAACGCGTTTTTAGTTCAAAAACTATATTAGAAATGTTGTTGATTGGAAAATAAATCTGACTTAAAGTGGGTGTAACTCCTTCATTTCTTGTCCATTTTTGGTCATTCAAGTCCCTAAACGTAGGTAAAATATTTAATTTCAAGAAATCAAAGCCTAGGTTAGTGGAAACATGTTCTAGATGTCAATTTATATATATATTTACAATTGAACATGCTATTACAGTTTGGTTCAAAAAGTTTTCCTGACTTCCGGAAACCATGACTTCTTCGTTACTTAACCTTTTCGAGTGATTCAAGTTGTTATGGTTAGGTATAGGTGTTGTATACAAAATCTAAAACTACCATTGTTCCTTGTCTGGAGTCTAAAGTGTCCACAAAATTGCATCAAGTTCGAAACTCATATTTACAAATTTTCTAACACCCAATTTGGTGTAAAATGTTAAAAATACATAGAAAATTCTAAAAAATTATAAAATTTGGCTAGGAACTACTTAAGACATATGTCTAGATGTGAATGAAGGATTTTGGCCAAATATCATTTTAACGTGGTTTTCAATAGATCCTAAGTCGACGGAAAATAAGGACAATTGTAAGGTTTGTTCATACTAACTTTTAAACAACTTTCAACATAACAAACATATAGAGGTGATATAAAATCAAGTAAATGAGTATGAAATGAGTTTATGAAGTACTTACAAGTGTTGTGGATGAATGGTGATCAAAAAGTGTACAAGAACTTAAGAAAACCCTAACTTCTTAAATCAAAACCCTAATCTTTCTTCCAAGCTCTAAACCAATTTTTTATCGAAGCTCAATACGCTTGTTCTTCATCCTTTTACAGCCGAAATATAGAGAGAAAAACAAGAGAGTGCAAGTGTTGTGTTTAAAGTGTGAGAAGTGCACTAGTTATGCTTAGTTTATACAGAGATAGTTTAAGTAGTGTTGTAAGAGACCTCAAGACTTCACATGTCATAGTTCTAACTAAAATATCAAAGCCTTGGATGGTTGTGGGTGCTCCATGGGTGGCGTCATATGTAAGAGGTGGGGGAGGGAAAGCTTGTACAAACTTGTCTTCTTACTTGACACCTAAAATGGGTATGTTAAGATTTGTCTTGACAAGGAACCAATTTGGTCATACATACCCTTATAAGGGCCGGTCATGAGAGAGTAAAAATAAGTGGGAAAGTTTTTAATTTTGAAATGTATAAGTGTTATTTTGTGTATATAATCAAATGTGGTGAATTTTAAGTATTGCATGCATGCATGAGACTTAATGTAAGTCATAGGTGATTTATGTAAAACTTATATAACCAAATGCAAGGACTTATAAAACATGTTTATAAGATTCATCAATAACTTATTTAACGAAGACTAAACTTAGTCTAGTTCTCGTATACTTTCAAAGTTATTTTTTGTCGTACGCGATTTAACCCAACTGTTTTATGTAAAGGCATGAATTCAAGTGTTCAAAGTAAAAAAATGTAAGTTTATGGTTAGGTATTAACCTGCAAAACGTGAGTTGTCACAGTCTACCCCCGTTAAAGGAATTTGTAGCAAAATAGAAGGGGGGTTGAATAGTTTTACTGATTAAAACTTCGTTTTAAACTATTTAGATCGACTTATGTCAATCTATTTGTTATGAGTGTTGGATAATGATAGATAGGCATATAAGTAAGTAATGCAAAGATAAAGAGTAAAGAAACATAAAACCACGACACGAGTATTTATAGTGGTTCGGCTACAAGGACACCTTCCTTGCCCTACTCCACTCCCCGAGTACCCCACTCGAGAGTTCGTAAGCACTACACAACACAAGCTCCTTAATGTGGCAGATAAGCCTTCACAACGTCGCCTACTCTTTATCCGGTACTAGGCTAGACACCGAGTTCTTCCACGAGGTAGAACCACACCTATCACAACGTCGCCTACACTTTATCCGGTACAAGGCTAGTGATAACGCTACACGCGTCGTTCGGGGTCAAAGGAACTTCCTTTTCTTCGAGAAAGTTTTATAACACCCTAGACAGTGAACCTAATCGTTGTAGTGTAGTATTAGGGTAAGCCACGGGTATTGATATCGTTCTCTAGGGGAATAGGAATGCTAGTGAGAAGTTACTACGCTAAGGTTGGGGTTGAGGAAGATTATTTTTATCTTTTATGTTTTTAGGAAATGGAAAGGTACAAATCTCGGGGTTTGGATTTAGGGGGTTGGTATTTCTACCGATTACTCTACTTATCTAATTATCTAATTAAGGTGAGTGTAGTCTATGTCTAATTATTGTGTGCTCGTATGATAGTTTAAAGATGTGTTCACTTAGGTTTTATTACTCCTTAATTATCTCCTATTGATGGTTGAATTGTCACGTCCTTGTTCTTAATCGCGTTGTGTGTCTAAAGTCGTAGGGTATGCGTTTATCCCTAACTCTTTGAACTTACCAAAGGGTCTCGTCTACAAAACCCACTAGGGATTATAAACTCTAACTCTAAGGCCCTCTTTGGATGGTTTAGCCTACAACCGCTCTAAGTGCTATAGCTTAAGGTTCACAAAGATTAATCAAGCATTAATTACACAACGAATGACCTATCGCATTACTAGATCATTAATCAAATAAGATAAGAGACAACCAATCAATATTTAATAACTAAGTTTCATACTCCCTAAGCAAACACACAAGTAAATTAGCCGGACATGGAGAACATGCAAGCATACACACAAATAATCGAAGACATAATTGAATTAATGAAGTAAAACACTTATCTTGATGTAAGTTAGGGATTGGAACCCTAAAATACTGTACAAGACAGCCTTGGTTCGGTTTAGGTTTTTCTTCCAAAAGACTACACTCTAAAACTGAAAAATTCGGATTCTATATATAAGATTACATATGCGACGGCATCACCTTATTATTTGTTACGCCGTCGGTCGCCGTCATTAGGGTTTCGTCTTGGCACGTTAGTCTTGCGATGGCGTCACCTTGTGCTTGTGGCGCCGTCCTCTTGACCTCGGCGCGTCTGGATCAAATCTAGGCCGTCGAGTTGCGACGGCCTACTCTTTTAAAGCGACACCGTCACTTGAAAATAAGAAATTTGGCCGTGTGTCGTCACCAAATTCTCCGACGGCGTCATGATTAAGCGATGGCCGTCACCTTGTATTCAATGACTTGAGTGTCTCGATTCTTGACTTTGGCCATTTTCTTCAGATATCCGCGCCTTTTGTCCAAATAAGTGCCATTACGACAATTTGCCTTAAAGAGACCTAAAAGTGAAAAGGAACGATATTAAGTAATAACGGATACAAAAGTGATCAAATAAGGGCTTAAACGACCCCTCAAAAAGGTACATTTTAAAACCTTATCAAATATCCCTACACTTGGTATTTGCTTGTCCTCAAGCAAATGTGCTTTTAGCCAATTAATTTATAAGTTAGGGGTCATGAAACATTGATTTAAAACAGTCCACAACACATATAAGCCCCGCAAAAGTCATAACAAGCACGGAGCACCTCACATGAGGTGTTTGGATACTCACATCTCTCTCGGGTGTATATGAAATATAACAAGTTGGAAATGGAAGATAAACACTCATTAACCGGTCTTAGTACATAGATTACCATAGGCTTGAGAATAGATCAAACCTCCATCGCTTTGGCGTAAGCACCTAGGAAATACTATCAAAGAGGTCTTTAAAGGGTTGTAATGTTAGGCTTATGGTAGGGAAACAAAGGGTTTGGTGGGATAGGCTATTTAGTGGTGGCAAGTCAAAAATCTCTTATGTTACAAGCATACGAAGAATGGCGTTGCTAAGCCAAGACTCGACACTCTAAACTCTAGATAACTGAAACAAACAAACATAAATTTAAAGGATAGATGTAGGATGGTAGCCCGTATGTTTTTTTTTGAACACTCTATTTTTTTTTCTTTTCTCTTTTCTATTTTTTCGATCTTTTTTTTATTATTATTATTTTTTTAATACACTTTTACTCTACCATCCTCTACGGTAACATCAAAATGATAGGGATTTATAGGCACATCCCTACACTTGAGTTTTTATTACTCTAACACTAATTTGACCCGAATTGAAAAGATCAAAAACACTTGGGGTACGTTATTATGCAAATAAGGGAATTTAATGTTCCCTTCTAGTCATTTCATAAACTTTAACTTTTTTCCCATGAGTCCCAATCGTCCCAAAACTGTGTACAAAGGATATGACTCGACTTAGCAACTCATGCAAGCAACTAGATAATTGAACTAAGGGTTTAGGGTGATAACAATAATGCCCTAAAAGTGAGTTCATATAAGGTAGGCTAAGGCGATTTGGGTGTATATTTGGGGTGGGGTGTAAACAATGCTCTTCATTGATATTCGGAAAACCGAAACATCACGAGAACCGCGAAAGGATAGGCTCGAGGGGTTAACTAGGGTATCGTGTACTAAAGATGAGTACAACGCAAAGGTGTGGGGAATTACTCAACCGATGTGGAAGAAGTAATTATATTACGGTATCAAACAAGGGTTATCCTAATGCCTCTTATCATTTAGTTATTCCTAACTACACAAGTGTAGTCTTACTAGCGATCTCGGAATGCATCACAAAACAAGTTCTAGAATCTATTATACTACGGTTCACACTCTAAGCATTAAAGATGAATGCTTTAATTCCTACTAATCTAAGGCGATCCTCACATTTTGGGTGGAATTTGGGTGGTAAAGGGTTTTTGTGCTAGTCATGCAACTTCCTATCCGTGAGACACTTTTGTTAAGACTAATGGCCCACTCCTATATGTCATGAAAATTTTAAATTTGGTGCCAAAATTACCCTAACCGACATTTTCTCATGGTTTATTACACAAATACAATTGACAAAGCAAATAATCAAGGATAAGCATAATTTCTAAGTTCCGTTTATTTTCCTCCCTACACTTAAAGCCGAACATTGTCCCCAATGTTCCCAAATATCAAAGTTATGATAATGGAAGGTAATTAAAAGCGAAGAAACTAATACTCCCCGATCACTCGGTAGGATCCGTGTGTGAAGTAGTGGTTAAATCCTTCCCAAGAAAAATATATGCGTGAAAAGCTCCTTCCAATCTTTTGTTTCTTCTTCTTGATAAATAAAACCCGCACATTTGAAGGAAACAAACGAAACCTTCGCGTAAAATCGTGGTAATAATATATATAAGACTCTACTAAACTAGGATATAATGCTTGTGGAATGGATGTTTCTGAATTTACGGAAAATTAAGACCGGAAAATTCCAAAAATTTGTAAGTAGCTCATAAAGCGAGAAAAAATGTCTGTTGTTTTTACTCCTTCTGACGCCGTCGTTATCCCGACAAAAAGCGGTGCGATTTTCTAGAAAAATTCGGAAAATTTACATCTTTAGAATCGGAAAAATTTTACGCAAAACATCCATTATGACTCGATACAAGCATTTGACTCGAACAAACATACATATATATCTTTTAATGAATTGCTATTCTCATGTTTACGTTTCTTGAAAGCGTGTGTAATCCTCCCTACACTTATCCTTTATGTAAAATACCTTTATATGCAATTAAGACGAGGTTAAAAACAAAATAAAGCATTTTTACAAATTTAAACATGAGAATAAACAATCAATAAAAGATATATACACTAACAAGCAAACAATTAAGCATGGGTTGCCTCCCACGGCGCTATTCTTTATTTATGAGTCTTGTAGCTAGACTCGTAGTCGTGCTCCTACGCATCGATATAAGTAAGCCTATCCTTAACAATGTCATAAGGATCAAACTTATCATTTAAGTTCCTAGTAGTGCGTTCGGTTCGATATGCCTTTTCAAACTTCTCCATCGGGATCATAGATTGTTATCCTAATGTGCCACTCTCCATTACCATCACTAGGCGGTCTATTCCAATCCCACTTATGTTTAGGCTTTTCAATTTTCCACCTATTCATGACAAGGTTGACGGGCAAACTTCCTAGGAATTCGGTCATCTTCCTAAATACTAAGGCGTCCTCGAACGGGTTCACTTCCATGTCCCTAGCCATTTCTTTTTCATGAAAAGTTGCTTTACTAGCAAAGGCTTCATCTAAGTAGAAAGGTCGTTGGGGACCTATGAGGTTCTTATCTATCCAAGGTCCATATCTATAAGGTGCTCTATCCAACCTAATCTCATGTGGGTTTCCTCTTCTTTGTAGTCGTATGCTTTTGACATCGTAGATTGACCTAGCACTCCCTCCCTACCACTATCTTGGACATCTTACAATCGATGATAGCACTAGCGGTAGCTAAGAATCCTCGTCCTACTAGTAATGGGCATGTCATGTCCTTATTCATGTCAAGCACATGAAAGTCGGCCAAAAGAGTCAGCTCTCCTACGTGTACTACCATGTCTTTAATTATCCCCACTGGATATGCAACACTACCGTCCGCTAGACCTAAGATTGTTTCCGTTGGTTCTATCTTACCTAAGTTAAGGCTTCTATGGAGGGACAATGAAACAAGATTGATGCATGATCCTAAGTCGGCTAGAGCATAGAGGTTTGGAAGTTCCAAGCCTACACGGAAGAGTAAATAGCCCGGGATCGTCTAACTTCTTAGGTAGATTATTTCGCACAAAAGCGGACCCATGTTCTCCAAGTTTAAGTTCTAACTCATATTTTTCTTTTAAAGCATTATAATAAGGTGCATGAGCTAAGACTTCAAGAACCGGTTTTCTTGATGGAGTTCCTTGTACTCCTCCTCTAGATTAAGTTTGGGTTCTTGGTTCACGGGTTTCTCAAGTAGGTTCTACCAATGGTGCAGGGCCTTGGTACCTCATTTTGGATTGCTTGGAACCCTTGTTGATAGCATTTACCGAGTGAACCGTTGGGTGTGAGGGCATGGATGTGCACTCTCCCATCGTGAACAAGAACATGAAGTCGGCGAATCGAATTCACTTTTGGGTTCTTTATAGTATCACTTGGGAGTGCTCCAATTTCCGTTCATTAAAGGCTTTTAAGAGGGCATCAAGCTTGTTTGTCATCTCGCCTTGTCTTCGCTTAAAATCGGCTTCAAGCTTAGTCAATCGAGTTTCTTGAGATGACATGAATCTATATACAATTGCCTCAAGATTAGTGGGGTTCCCGGTGTTAAGAGAATTGAACCTATTAGGTGGACTAGATGAGCTTTGGGGCGTGCTTGAGTTTTGGTTCCACTTAGGGTTAGGGTGATTTCTCCATGAGGGGTTGTAAGAGTTTCCTAAGTTGTTTTGTTCGGGCTTGAAAGTGTACCACTTCTCTCCCGCTCCGTCCGATGCACGCGGGCGTAGTCCGCAAAAGCTTGTTCGGGAGTCTTGTGCAATCACTAATGTCATGGGGACCACTACATAACTCACAAGGAAGAGTGATTTTATTCACTTGATGTGAAGACTTAGGATTTTCATAGGAATTCATCAGGAATTTTACTTGATCTTCAAGCTCGATCATCCTACGATCGGAAGATTGTGAATCAATGGGAGGCAAAGAGATTGCCTTAACGGTTTTGGGTAACTCACGGGGGTCATTCCAACTTTCGTTTTCATAGAGAGCAAGGTCCTCTATTATACCCATGATTCTTCCGCGGTGAGATCACTAAGTTTTCCACCGCTTGGTCAATGGATCGCTTTGTGGGAAGTTGACATGATCATAAAGATTTGGACTTGAAGCCAAAGATCAATGTCGTGATGAGGACTTTATGAAGTAAGTCCTTGAATCGAGTCCATGCTTCGTAGAGATTCACCTTGACGTTGTTGGAACATCAAGATGTCATTCCTAAGCTTAGTGGTTCTCCCGGTGGGAAAAATTGAGCAAGGAAGCGAGAGGTGAGATCATCCCAACTTGAGATGGAGCCCGCGGAAGTCGCTCAAGCCAATTACTAGCTTGGTCCCGTGAGAGAATTGGAAGAGACGCAGGCGTGGTCTCCCGAGTAGTAGCATCAAGGTCGATGGAATCGACAATTTTAAGAAATCCCTTAGATCTTGATTAGGATCTTGAACGAAGTCCATGGAATGCACATCCGTTTTGCACCAACCGGATGGTGTCGGATCATGAGCCGTAGTTTGGGCTTAGTCGGGAAGCTCAATGGTGTTCCTATAGCCTAGGTGGCTTGGTCTCGAGTATTCACCAAGAGTACGGGCTCTTGGCGGGTCATTTGGTGGTAGGTTGATGAATGGTGGGTGGTTATCACCTTCCATGATGAAAAGTGATGAGGTTACTGAACAAAGGTCACGAAGAAGGGGATAGACTATGAGAAAGCTAAAATGAGAAAAATTTACTTGATAGGAATCAAGCAAAGAAACCTAAGCGAGGTGGACTACTAACTAGCTATTCTATTCCCGTGGCGCCAAAAACTTGATAACGCTACACCCGTCGTTCGGGGTCAAAGGAACTTCCTTTTCTTGAGCAAGTTTTATAACACCCTAGGCGATGAACCTAATCGTTGTAGTGTAGTATTAGGGTAAGCCACGGGTATTGATATCGTTCTCTAGGGGAATAGGAATGCTAGTGAGAAGTTACTACGCTAAGGTTGGGGTTGAGGAAGATTATTTTTATCTTTTATGTTTTTAGGAAATGGAAAGGTACAAATCTCGGGTTTGGATTTAGGGGTTGGTATTTCTACCGATTACTCTACTTATCTAATTATCTAATTAAGGTGAGTGTAGTCTATGTCCAATTATTGTGTGCTCGTATGATAGTTTAAAGATGTGTTCACTTAGGTTTTATTACTCCTTAATTATCTCCTATTGATGGTTGAATTGTCACGTCCTTATTCTTAATCGCGTTGTGTGTCTAAAGTCGTAGGGTATGCGTTTATCCCTAACTCTTTGAACATACCAAAGGGTCTCGTCTACAAAACCCACTAGGGATTATAAACTCTAACTCTAAGGCCCTCTTTGGATGGTTTAGCCTACAACCGCTCTAAGTGATATAGCTTAAGGTTCACAAAGATTAATCAAGCATTAATTACACAACGAATGAGCTATCGCATTACTAGATCATTAATCAATTAAGATAAGAGACAACCAATCAATATTTAATAATTAAGTTTCATATTCCCTAAGCAAACACACAAGTAAATTAGCGGGACATGGAGAACATGCAAGCATACACACAAATAATCGAAGACATAATTGAATTAATGAAGTAAAACACTTATCTTGATGTAAGTTAGGGTTTGGAACCCGAAAATACTTAACAAGACAGCCTTGGTTCGGTTTAGGTTTTTTTTCCAAAAGACTACACTCTAAAACTGAAAAATTCGGATTCTATATATAAGATTACATATGCGACGACGTCACCTTATTATTTGTGGCCGTCGGGTCGCCGTCATTAGGGTTTCGTCTTGGCCACGTTAGTCTTGCGCGGGCGCCACCTTGTGCTTGTGTGCCGTCCTCTTGACCGGCGCCGTCTGGATCAAATCTAGGCCGTCACGAGTTGCGACCTACTCTTTTAAAGCTGACACCGTCACTTGAAAATAAGAAATTTGGCTTCGTGTCGTCACAAAATGCTCCGACGGCGTCACGGTTAAGTAGTGGCCGTCACCTTGTATTCAGCAGTTTGAGTGTCTCGATTCTTGACTTTGGCCATTTTCTTCAGATATCCGCCCTTTTCGTCCAAATAAGTGCCATTACAACAATTTGCCTTCAAGAGACCTAAAAGTGAAAAGGAACGATATTAAGTAATAACGGATACAAAAGTGATCAAATAAGGGCTTAAACGACCCCTCAAAAAGGTACATTTTAAAACCTTATCAGCTAGATACCGAGTTCCATTACAAAGGAGGAACTACTACCCAACACTACACCACAACACGACTACCCCAAAGGAGACACACTCCTTATTAAAACACCATAAGGATATCAATATCCTTTAACCGAAACTATCTATGTTGTCCTCGATACAACATTTTGAATGTACACCCTTGGCACCTTTCACTAATGCCTTCGACACGACCCTTCGCCACCATTCACTAATGCCTTCAACACAACACTTCTATGGAGGGAGAAAAGAACTATTAACAAGATACACTTCAATGGTCTTGATGATGACGGAGCTTAGCAACTCATGACCTTGAGTTTGCACGTCTTCAAGAGGTGGTGATCTCGCCTTTAAGAGGAACCTAGGGAATCACACAAACATAAAACTACATAGAACGATCCTTTGGATATGAGGTTAGAGATGTTACAATACTAAGAGAGAGTATGTATAAAGTGGTGATTAGCAAGAGATAAATGGCTCACTATTTATAGACAAAATTGTCTACTGTCCCACGGTTCCCATGGATCCCTCCCCAGAGGGATCCGGCTAGTGTAATCCTTGGGATCCGGCTACTAGGTCATTAAGTCCGGATTTCGGGTTGCAAACCGGGTTATGGGTTAGGAACCATGGGTTATGGGTAATGGATTATTGATACCCAACAAGATGCAATGTACCTAGACATTGGGTTATGGATCTTGGATCATGAGTCATGGACTTTGGGTCATGGATCATGGATAATACCCAATATGACTTTATGCATGATGTCATGCAATGGGTCATGGGTTATGGATCATGCTCCATGGGTATGGGTTATGGACTTTGGGTTTTACCCAACAACATTTATTGTACCTAGTCAATGGTTCATGGGTCATGGATCATGGGTCATGGACTTTGGTTTTTACCCATTACAATATATACAAAGTATATATACATGTACATTTCCATATTATGTAAACACTAGTTGTTATACATATGCATTTCTATAAGATGTAAACAATATTACTTGTTTAGTGTTTATATAAAAATGTATTTGGTTTTATATAACTTATTAATTAAACATTTTTTGATATGGTTTTAATATGTTTAGTATAAGCGTGTTAGTAAACTATTGGCTCAAACCTTTTACGTATTTTATTTGTTTCATTAAAATGATTTTACGTGTGTTATCGACAAAACATTAGAAGATCGTATAATATAAATACAAGTTTTTATGGCTTATTTGCATTAAAAATCTTCCCATTTTTGTTGATTACGAAACATAAGATTATTTTAAGGGAAAAATAAAATTCGTAAAAATTTGAATTTGAGTTTTTACTCTCTTCTCCCCCTTTTTGTCGAAACAAAAAGAGAGTAAAAAAAACTAACACATTGTTTTGAGAAAAACGTGTGAAAAATAATAATATGAAAGATAGAGAGTAGGAGGAGAGAAGAATTCTCGTCTTAGCTCCCCCTTGACGGATGCTTCCCTTTGTTAAGGGCGTCAAGTAATTAGAAAGACTAAGCGAGCGTGTTGCAATTATGTTTACAAATGGTTTCGTCTTTGACGAAATACTCCCCCTTGACGAGTGCTCCTTATTGAGGAGGACGTCAAGTCGTAAATAAATCCTAAGTGAAAGTATTGCAAGTGTTTTTGCAATTGCTTTGTTTTGACGAAAAGCTCCCCTTGTTGAGGGTGTCAAAGTCTTCATGTGTATTTTGAAAATCTACAAAACAAAGGTTAGAAAGCAAGTATATGATGCAAAATTTCCTGCAAATGAGATTCATATTAGTGATAAAATGAGTCTCTCTTGCACGGATCCCATGGTTCCTTCCTGTGAGGGATCCGTCTAGGCAAAAATGAGGGATCCGTGTACCTGCATTCTTATGACAACAATGTGGATGTAAAATGTGATGTTAGCATCAAAACAAGTTATGTATTATAGCACCAAACATATTATCATAACCATATAGCACACAACATGTAATATCATTCAATAAAACGAGAGAAATGATGTACATAACTCTAAAACTAAGAAAATGATCCAAACACGAAGTATGATTCCTAAAAAGTCTAAGTTACGCCTAAGATGAGAACACCACTTGAATTCCTATGCTTAAGGATGATTAGATTTGTTGAACTCATCAAAATGTTCGAGGAGGTGATAGAACATGAATAGTAGCTCGTCGCGTACTTTATGTACTAAGCCTTCAACATGTTGACAATGATAACAATCTTTGTCATGGCTAGGGAATAGTGGTGATAGGAATGGAATGGTTTGAGGTGGAGGGTTGGATGAAGAAGGTGGACGTTCCACAAAATATGGAGGGATTTGTGGAGGCACGTTTGATGAGGTTGGAGGTGGTTCAACTAAGGATGAAGGTGGTGGAACATGTGTTGATGATGGTGGTAGAGAGGTATCAACTTCTATGTGATCCGGTTATTGATTTTGTTGATTCCTCATAATCCAAAATAAACCATTTTAGGGTGACGGAGAAAAGGATACGGGTGCTAGTGTTGTTTCAACACCAAAGTTTTGTTGTTGCGCCATTTTCTCAATTGAGGAAAATGTTGGCAATGGTGGTGGATGAGATGGCCTAGAAGGTAAGTCCTCTAAGTTGTAAAGGTGTGGAGATGAAAGTGGAGTGGTGAAAGAGATAGCTCTAGGTACTAGAGGTGATGATTTAGCGGAAGTAGGGGTGTTTGGTTTAGGATGTATAGTAGTGTTTGGCAAGGGTTGTCTTGTGGGAACAATCCTTTTGGGAATTGGTTTGATTAGTAGAGTTAGTTGTAAGGGAATTCTAGTGTTTGAGGTTTTAACGAGTGATGATTCGGTTGGAGAGATTTTTTGAACAACCCGAGCAAGTTTCTTGAGAGGTCCTTTAGTGGATGAGTTAACACTAGGGGCTTTCCTCATGGTGAAATGGTAGAAAGGAAGGTGTGAAAAAAAAGATTTAGCTACTGAGAATGAGTGTGTGAATGGTGATTTGGAAGTTCTAACAAGGAGGTTTATTAGTGGAAAAGATTGGTGAGTGAATTAAAGCTTAAGCCACGGATCCCTCAAATGAGGGATCCGTCTAGGCTAAACCTAGGAATCCGGCTCTCAGCAACCAAGAAAAAGAAAGATGATGTTTTTGTAAGGTCTGGTACCTACATATCTTGAGTGTTTCAGTCTCCTCAGGTGTCTTAAATGATACGAGACTTAAATGATCAAGTGTAATGAGTGAGGGTAGCTAATGATGTCTTTTATGGAAAGAAATGGGGTTTTTATGAACACCAATGGGTGATCAAAGATGAAACTACGAGTTTTGAGAGTGTCAAGTGGAGTCAAATGATCCTAGAGATCAGATGATGATCTAAGGAAAGTTTAGAAAATTCCTTAAAAATTATAAGAAATAAGAAACTAATTTTTGGCCTAATTTAAGATAAGGATGACTAACATCAATTTGCTAAAATTGAGAGAACTATTAAGCTAGGTGTTTTAAGATGTGAGAAACAATGTGTGATCATTGGAGCAGAAATATGGTGAGTTTTGATGAAGCGATAAATCAGAAACACCTTGAATGTGATCCTAAGTTATCTATGAGTGAATGTGAGATCAACTGAGCTTGAGCAAGACTTAAGTGATCCTAAAGTATCATGTTTAACTAGTCTAATAAGGTTTGGAAGATTGGATTGATGTGAAGATGTTTAAAAGTCTATTTCTGTCTGCCCAGATCCCACAAATCCCTTACTTGAGGGATCCGGCTAGTTATAAGTCAGGGATCCGGCTTTTGGGACAGGTTATTCCACATAATACATGCAAAATTTTGTTCTAGGCGTCGCATACTGAAATTAATGATTTCTACTGAAAACATACATCAATACAAGTAAAAGTACAAAAGATTTTGCACATAAAGACGACCTATAGGTGAGTAAATACGATAAATACCAAATATTATGATAAAGGTAACAAAGTAAGTCTTGCACAATTATGAGCATACATTGTTTTGATAATTATAAAATTTCTAAAATAACCATAAAGAAAGTCATGAAGCATAATATCTCTTTCGTCAATCTTTTCACTTCTTCTTCTTTCCCGAATTCATGATGAAGTGAGTTAGACACTTGAACATTCCCTTTGTTTGCTTGAATTCTTCAGACTCATTAGGAAGAGTGGGAAGTTGTTCATAGTAGGTCATGAGGTTGATTTGAAAATTAGAAACGGGATCGACTTCAACTTCTTCATCTTCATCCGAAGAGTCCGACATAGCACGAGGCCTTTTCCCATTGATCATAAGCCGTTTGGAGGGTTGTTTGGTAAGAGGTACCATAACATGGTTAGCAAGAAAATGATCATCGGTAATAGGAGAAGGTTGCATTGCACTAACATACTCACGGAGTTGTGTTAGGAGCATACCATAGGGAAGTACCATATTATTGGTTTTGAACACACCTACCATTCTTTTAACCATATAATAGGCAAGTTTGAAAGGTTTTTGGTGGATGAGACAATAGATCATTTGGACAAGATACGCATTGGGATGGTCTTTGTTTCCAACCAATCAAATGACATTTTATCTAAGGATTTCTTCCTACTTTTTGTAAATGGGAAATATCTTAGAGAGTTCCATTTGATAGGGATCACGGTGGATGAGTTCTTTGTTATGGTTGTAACGAGATTGGTCGACTCTTTTCTTGAAGATGGTGTCTCGAACAACTATGGGGTCATCGAGAGGAGTGTGATAAATAGGTTTAGAGTCTAGTGCTAAGGATTAGGTAGCTATTGACCAATCTTAGGGAAACATACAAATTCCTTCACGAGGTATGCGAAGAATTTGTGCGAATGTGTTGAGGGGTAGGGTAATGTTTTGGTTGTTTATAATGAAAGCGATTGAAATACTTTCATCATTGTTTCGAACAATCCTAACACTCTTGTAAAATTCAAAAATGAAGACCGGACAAATTTGTTCATCAATTTCCAAGAGACAATCAAAGTTGATTGCCGAAAATACTTGATGAATGTTGGTGTTTTCAAGGAAACATTCCTTAACTACACGACCTTTATGGATAAGTCGTTTTTTGAGCTTTTTGAAGATTTTGCGATTACTTTTTGATGGCCTTTCTTTCCGATAGTATCTAGAAAGGTAGTGAACGATGTCATGATGATCTTGTTTGGTAGCCTTAGGCATGTTTGATCCTAGAAAACAAATATTTCAATTAGGTAAAATTTGTCAAGATGGGTTTATAGGTTTGATTTGTATTAACAATGTTGTTTTGAAAATCTTTGATTATGTATAACCTTTTTGTAATGAAAATAATTTTATAATACCCAAGTTCTTCAATTGTTGATAAAAATTGAATCTAATTGAAAAGTTTTAAAACCATAAACCCTAAGATGGAGATGATGGTGAATAGAACATATGAGTGTAATTACTTACAAGAAATAATTACATGTTTGGTCTCTATGGTTTACCCCAAATAACAGGTTTAGTCCCTAAGTCATTTTAATTACACCACACATACCTATTTTTAAAACATGTTACACATTTAGTCCCTATTATAGGAAATAGGGACTATCCGTGTAATAAAAATAATTACACAGATGATCCCTATTTTTTTAAATAGGGACTAAATGTGCAACATGTTTCAAAAATAGGTATGTGTTGTGTAATTAAAATGACTTAGGGACTAAACTTGTTATTTGGGGTAAACCATAGGGACCAAACATGTAATTATTTCTACTTAAAATGATTTTCAAGATTGAGATGCTTGTGTTAGGAATTAGAAAATTCCAGTGTTGAAAGAGTCGGTCACCCCAACTATTATCTAGCATAAGTTAGCTCGTAGACTAATCGTTAGTTACTTATTTAGGTTGTTATGTAGTTAGTCGATGGCGTAATTTAGTTTAGTGCAACACCGTGGAGG